>MJUU01010124.1:48363-59527 GCA_002080025.1 Modiolus philippinarum | reverse complement strand
TTCAGATGTTGCCGTTGTCCATGAACTGTTTGTTTTCGTTTCTGGCTTACTTTAGCCACCATTTCTTGTGAAATACCTTTACTTAAAAAAACAATACACAATTTGCATAATATAAATTTCGTTGTGTTGTACATATGTTTTGAAGGAGTGACTCAGTACCAAACATCAAAATAGAGGGGCCAGATCCAGTGTCATACTTGGCATAAAGCCTCGGTACTTGTAAAATGTTAGAATTTTGATACAAACGGTAAATTTCTTTAAAAAAAAATAGCAAGCTTATTTTTTTATGTCGCACAAGTCTGAGTTTAAGGCTCGTGAAAACAATCGGCGACTTCTTGTCCGCCTACAGTGGCATTTGCTCAAGGGTTTGAAAATACAAAAATACCAAAGTTGCATAGTTAAATGTAAATTTCGTTATGCTGTACATGTATTTCAGGCAGTAATCTCTCATCAGCAGCCTCCTAATCAAATAATACTTACTTTTACTTTAAACGTATTTTATTTGCAAATAAACAAATTTGGATTAGACACGAGTTATTCCAACTCACAAGGTCTTCTCCATACATAAATTACAACATACAATTATAAGTGCAAAAATACGAAAAGCCATAATTACAAATTAGTCAAAACAGAGGTACCCGTTACAAAAAAAACCAACATCAAAATACCATAGTTTACCATAGTTTACTGTGAATTTATTTTCGGATATGCGAATTTCGACATAAATGTTTTTAATTAACCTTTTTCAGGCCATCTGTTTATATATTGCCCACAACTCCCGATTTGACTTGCCAATCAACTCGACGAGTGCCCTGTGATCTTTTAAATGTTGTATTGCCTATTGGTTCTTTTGTTGGGCAAAGGATGACAGTGTTTTTAAGAGAACTGTGCCCGATATATTTTGCTTGTTGACGACTTCGCATCCATGACAAGAGGGAATACATGGTAGTGGTGTTGTTCAAACATTTAGCAAATTAATTCAGCTCTAACCAGTGCTAAGATCCGTCTTGAACTTACTATGAGGTAGGAGTGTCTGCTCTTTGTTGAAGGCCTCATGGTGACTTAAAGATGAAAACAACAATGAAACCTTGTTCCATTTGCTTAATCTAACTAAGTCTGTATAGGGATTTTGTCCCGTGTACATTTACTCCATATCCCTTTATTTGTTTATCCACCCAGTAAACTATGGCATGATTAACATGTTAATTCTGTTAACAGGGGCGACTTGCAAAATTGTTGTTAGGGTATAAAAACCTTACTTTTTCAATATTTTATCTTCGAAAATAAGCAATGAATAGTTGAAACTAGAAGCTTGGTATATTGTCTTGATATTTATACAATACAATTTGGAAATAATAAAACTAATACTAAATATTTTGTCTAAAATGGAATCGTAACCTAAAAGTTAGAAATGACAAAAAGAAAAATTGTGTCGTTCAAAAATGTTTTACCCAATTTGTTTATGTATTATTGAGTATAAGAGTGAAGTAATTACGAAATTTCAAAATTTTTCACCGATTCAGTTTTTTTAATTAAGATTTGAAATGGTACGATCACCTGCTTTACTTTGCAAGTCTTATTTGCAGGTAATAAGAGCAGTATTTACGCAATAAATTTCAATATTTTATTATTTGACAAATTTGATATTTATAACCATGTCAATTTGCAAGACATATCCAAATTTTAAGAAATTTCTTTGAACAATAGTGGAGATATGACCAGTGAAACATTTGAAACTATCCAATTATCAAAAAGAATGCATTGGTCAAACAGTGAAAAAATCTAAAACTTGAATGTCTTTAATTGATTATTTGTCGTATTTTTTATAAATCATAAATTTGGAAAGATAAATTTTAGTTTTCAGATATTTTCATTTTACATTACTGGAAAAAATATCAGTATAGATCATATAAAGCTCTTGGTCCCGGAGATGCTTTGATTACTTATCATATCATATTCATTAAAACGTTTAAATGAATTTTAAAGAATTATTTCCCTTTGGTGGTGGGTATCCTCTTGAAGCATTTTAATTATAGTTTTGATGTACATTTTGTCTGCTAATCGTCTGGGATCAAGTTAGCCTTTAATTTCTAACATTTATCCAAACACTTTCCCCAAAAATTCGCCCTTTTTTTAAAAAACAGATGGAAAATTTAAAGGCGTCTTGTGACATCATTTCATATTTTTTGGACGACTCGGGTATTTTAAGCCGCGGAAACTAATAACCCATCTGTAGAGGCAATGACCTGGTGGTTACAAAATATTTAAACATCCATTACAGTGACTGTTTATTTCCAGTAATGACCTTCTCGACAACTTAATAACCCTTCAGAAAGCCTTGTAATTGTGGAGCAAACTGGCCTAATAAAGCCTTTCGTGGAACCTCTAATGGTATTATTATCTACCCAATACTCATATCATGACAGATAATTGTCTGGTCAATCATCATGAACGTGCTGTGTTTACATCATCAATTCAATAAAAAATGT
Organism: Modiolus philippinarum; assembly: GCA_002080025.1. NCBI lineage: Eukaryota > Metazoa > Mollusca > Bivalvia > Mytilida > Modiolidae > Modiolus > Modiolus philippinarum. Next base: position 57,038 of record MJUU01010124.1, on the reverse strand, counting down.
CAATAAAAGAATCGGTATATATCTAAAATTATCTCCTGTTTATATGGATGTGTTTAAAATGCTATATATGTTGGTTCTTTTATTAATAATTTGGTTTAAAGTTCTGTTCCTGTGTATATTTATATATAATAAATGGTTAGGCCAATGAATTATGTCTCGATTAAAATCTAAGTACAATTTGTCTTTATTCAACACCACTAAGGCATAGCAAAGCGCACGTAACGTCTTCACAGAGACTCAATAATTTGTAATAACGTCTAGTTCAAGGATACCGACATTCTCAGTAACTGTAGACCATAGACATATTCCCCTTGAGGAGTGAAACTGGGTGGGTCGATATTGTAAGTGTCTCCCGCACTGCATGCATCATCATTCTAAACCAAAACAAAAAGGAAAGAGTAATAGGATCTTATACGAGACAATATTAAAGATAAGGGATATATTCCAGAGTGTGAGAAATTCCGTCTGTGTAACGAGTTAAAAAGACGGAGAATTTCACACACAAGTGGAAGATATCCCGATCTTTAATTTTAGTCGAGTGTAAGAACCTATTTCTTCCGTAAAATACAACGAACAAACTGAAGGAAAGTAAACCTTGCCTTTCCTCGTTGAGTTCCTTTCTGTGACGTCAAATAATTCACGGAGTTTATTGTGGTAACAATTATGACGTCGAACAAATCGGAACGTTGGATTGGACGTTTACCCGTGTAAGACAGCTTCACGCGACCCTGTCTTCTATGGGCTGTCTTACACGGCAAACGGCCATTTACAGAAGAATTCTCTATTTTAAACGAAACGACGACTATATGTTAGGTCTTATGTAAAGGCAAATCAAATGCAAGACTGTGAAGAGTAAAATGGTTAGCCAGCTCATGGTGTCCAAGTTATACGTTATCATGTTGTATAACGCACTCTCTCAAAAATGTTGTTTTATTTTCAAAAGTTTCTGTAGTACCTTCAAGGAAAAATAATAGCTTAAAAGAATACAATATGGGAAGTACAAATTCAATATGTATCTAATTTTTAGCCATCGAGATTATTTGTCATATTTTATGAAGGGAATACAATCAATATCAAAATTGCATGATAAATGGTAAATTTTGTTATGCTATTCACGTCTTTCAAAGAGTAAGTTCGCATCGGCAGCATTAAAATCAAATTATATGGAGAGCCGTAATACAAAAGTAATAAAAAAAAATGTAATTTATAACCAAAAATATCAAAATAGGAGGCCAAATTCAGGACTAAGGAAATCCTCATTAGGAAAAAAGATATATAGATGAATGCAAACATTGGCGTAACTAGTTATCATATGCATAATTTGACTTAACACTAAATCATATTATTCATATAAAAAAGTAAGATACTAGTATATATAAATAGGGTAATAATAAAAATACCAAACACACTTGTCAAGAGCCGAAATCCAAAGGAACAAAAGACAAGCAGGTGTAAAAATCACCTGACGAATTATCAGTCGTAGTCATGACTTGGTACAGGCAGTTGATTAAACCGGTTTTATGGCAAGCTAAACCTCCCTGTCCATTGCGGTAGTATCTAGTAGGAATTTGACAACAATTGCTGTTAAAAAGACATAGACAGTAAAAAAGAAATGTTTATCTTAGTACTAAATAAAAAAATTAATCTTGAATAACAATTCGGACCTAAACTTCAGATTGTATCACAAAGGACCGATATCTATTGATAGTTTTTGAATGATCGTATGCGACGGATTTTTTTAGCCATTACTCATACAGCGGTCCATTGTGGATCACAAATTATAATATGGATAATTATGTCCACCAAACGAAGTCTGGGAGACATATTGTGTTAACTCAAATCTTTTCCGACACGTTTCTGGAAAACTATTAGGTCAAACTACATAAAACTTCACAGAAATGTTGGGGGTTTTTTAGTATATCAGCACTTACATTCAAAATTTTCAAAATGGTCGGAATTTCCGGAAACGGAAAAAAGGCGGGAAAATTCAAAATGCTCCGAGAGGGATGAAATTTTACAGGAAGATTGTCTGGCGTACGAAGAAATAATTTTAGCCTCAAAATTTTTAAAACGGCGGCCGTTGCTATAAAACGGAAAGAAGGCAATCAAATTTAATTTGTTTCGATTTGGATGAAATTTAACAAGAAGGATGTTTTGCATGTGAAGAAATGACTTTTAGCCTCAATATTTCAAAACTGTCAAACGTTACAGTGGAAATGGAAAAAGGATAGGAAAAATCAAAATACTACGATTTGGATGAAATTTTACAGATAGGTTGTCTCACGTGCGTAGAAACAACGGCAGTAGAATACCGCAGGAACAAAGGAGGGAAATCCACACAAATCGAAGTCCAAAGACATGGCCAAAACGAGAACACAGAAAACAATGGCGCCAGACACAAAACAATGACGTTAGACAGACACAAAGCACAGAAATAGAAATCACAACATTCAAAACAAAGGCACTCACAGTGTGAACTCCAGTGAAACTGAGAGTGACATCAGGTGCTCCAGACATTATTTTTAGCCACAAAATTTTCAAAAATGGCGGCCGTTGCTATGGAAATGGAAAAAAGGGGAGGAATTTCAAAATGCTCGGATTTGGATGAAGTTTAACAAGAAGGTTGTCTTGCATGTGTAGAAATGATATCTAGCCTCAAAATTTTCCAAATGGCGGTCGTTGCCATGGAAACAGAAAAAGCTGGAAAGATTTCGATGAAATTTTACAGGAAGGTTATGTGACATTTGTAAAAGTTATTTTTGCTTCCAAAATTTTTAAAATGGTGGCTGTTGCTATGGAAACAGAAAAAAGGCCGGAAATTTCAAAATATTCTGATTTGGATGAAAGTTTACAGAATTGTTTGACAAATGGAGAAATGATTTTAAGCCTCTTAATTTTCAAAATAGTGGCCGTTGCCATGGAAATTTAAAAAGCGGGGAATTTCGAAGTGAATCATTGAATGACATTTTCAGGATTTTTGTTTGAAATCTCGTGAAGGCTGTAGTTGCCTTGAAAACTTTATGGAAAAATAACTGTGTTCGTTTGGGGAACATCTGTAATGCTCTACGTTACAATAATCAATATTTCCCTCCTAAGAACGCGAAAAACACAGATATTCATGAATGAATAAGAGTTGTCGAATACTGTCGTGTATTTCAAGAGCATCTTGCAAGATTTTAAAAAAAAATTCTGTGTGAAAAATAATTAATTGTATACTTTGGACACATGTACTGTTTTAAATACTATATTCTTTTTAGTTGGAAGCAATAGACAAATAACACTTCAGAAGGCTTTAGAATAATTGAGTTAGTTGCCCTAATAAAGCCTTTGGCGGAACCTCTAATAGTGTTATTATATACCCAATACTCATATCATGACAGATAATTGTCTGGACAATCATCATGAACGTGCTGTGTTTACATCATTAAAACAATAGACATGTCAATAACACGAGTCATATGTCTACTTCATTATGTCCTATCTACAAGGTTATATTGAAAAATAAGGGTATAGTTTGTATACTCCGAAATCGTTTGATAATTATTCAACCTTCAAATACCTTGCATTTGAAATATGAAAGATAAAATGAAAACTTTTACTTAAGTCCCACACCATGCATTTTCTTATAAACGTCTATCTCTTGTGTAACTAGAAAAATCGGCATTGAGTTTATATGACCACAACGCATAAATGATTCAAAATATAACAATGCATGAATCAAGTAAAATTTATAAGTTAATCAATTTGCTATATTCAGTATCAGTGTTTTTACACGTACTACGGTTTATGGACTTCCAAATGTTTTGATTTGATCTGCACTGACATAAGTTGTCGAAATGCGCATATGCAGAAACAAATTCACAGTAACTCCTGTATTTTGTTATTTTGTATGATGAATATTGCCGTGTTTGACATATAAGGAATGTCTTCCAATTTTGCAAATATCGAAATATATTTTTTCTTTACACATCATGACTTATTTTTTTACCTCATAAGCATTCTTTGGCCAAGGTTTCCGTGGAAAAGCACATGCCTCTCTATTTATTTGTCAACAAAGTTAGGGTGAACACAGTTCCTTTTCATCAATCAATTGAAGCCAAGATCAGCTAAGGCCAAAATTTGGCATGAGAGATATAATCCTTAGTTTTAAAAAACAATTTTCTATTTTAGATATAATAAGAATCAAATTTTTTTTGGGGGGATGGGGATTCCCGAAATACTGGACTACTGGTTGGTGAATATCCTCGGGGACTAATAATCCGCCATCAGTTTCAACGACCCAGTGGTAATAAATGACAGAGTACCGAAGTTTCTGTAAATTTACTTTCTGGATTTGACCATTCCGACACATTATGTCTCATCAGTGCAAAGAGAAATCCAGAAATCGAAATATTTATAAAAATTGACAGAGTCAACGAAAGCTTACTTACTAAATGTTCATCCAAACATTAAGGCTTAGCTGCCAGGAAAAAAAACACTTGTAAATTTTATTTCACCCGTCACTATTTTTCCAGTTCAATGATAAACCTTTGTCGATTATCTCCCTGTACCAAGTAAATTGTATGTGGTTCTAAGGAAAAAATTGTTTAATAAGCATATCAATAGCCTACTTTGATATTGAAATTAAAATAATCTTGGTGCACGGAGATAATCGACAAATGTTGCTGATAATTGTTCTTACAAAAAGTGTTATAATAAATGTAAGGTTGACGCTTAAACTTTAACCGTAGAAGTCTACTTTTTCAAGGTAGTGACAATACTATTGAAATCAAAGTTATCCATAATTATCACAGTATTAATATTCACGATTTAAAAGGGACGGTTTTTACTTCAAAATTATCATTGCTCTATCATTGACAGTATTTTTCCAGCTTCTGCTTTCGGAGTGAATGTTTCACGAGAGCTAGACCAAATTATACAGACTTTCTCATTAGTCTGGCTATCTCCGTGACCGCCAAATTAATCAAGGATTCAAAAAAATCCGTCTCATCCGATCATCAGAAAAGTACTTCAATAGATATCAGTCCCCCATGGATAAATTTGAAATTGATTCAACATTGTTTATTTAATTGATACTGGGGTGGTCATATTTTTTAAGCAACTATGACCTTTCAATAGCAATTGCTGTTGAGTTACTACCGGACTCTATCGAACTTGGAAGGGAGGATTGGCGTGCCATCATTTTTTTTCAATGCCTGTATTGAAATCCAGAAATCGAAATATTTATAAAAAATGACAGAGAACATTTAATCAGAATGGTCTAAATTAAAAGTTAAAATAGCTAAGAGCAGAGGATTCCTTAAGGTACATACTTATTAGTTTGAAAAAATATAATTTAAATATTGTAAGTTTCCATGCAAGTGAGAGCCGAACCGTCAATCTAAAACGAACACAATCCAAGGACAAAGGCAACATTGTTAACAACAAAGAAACAGAGACGACACAACATGAATACGGTGCAGAGAAGGCACCTACAAAAAGATAAAAAAAAACACGGACCAAATAAGAAAAAAACATGGTTGAGATTGGGTGCACCGGTAGAGTAAGCAACTCTTGCTTCTTATAAGACACCATCCGTGTTGAACATGTCAAATCCAGTAGTAAGGTCGACTTTCGGGCCAGCTACGAAGTACTGATCAACTGGGTCAGTGAATGCCATCGGAAATTAATAGTCTACCAGCAGTGGCATCTACCAAGTGGTAATATATTACAAAATACCGAAGTTACTGAAATGTGGTGTTTTTCTTTTCCCGAACTTTTATTAGCTATTGCCGTCGAAATGCTACCAGGCTCTAACGCGATGGAAAAAGAGAATACACTCCTTAGAACTAAATAACCCACCATTTCTTTTGAAATGGTTTTAACAAGTCAGGACAATCGCAAGTCATTTTTTTTTATCTCTATTGTCTTATTGTTCTTTCGGCTCTAAAACAAATTTGTTATTTATTTTTGTTATGATTTTTCTCTACAAAGCACAAACTGAAACAATATTCACTTCGTAGCTTGATTTTATTTTAAACGAAAGCTTATTTACTAAATGTTCATCTAAACATTAAGGCTTAGCTGCCAGGAAAAAAAACACTTGTAAATTTTATTTCATCCGTCACTATTTTTCCAGTTCAATGATAAACCTTTGTCGATTATCTCCCTGAATCAAGTAAATTGTATGTGGTTCTTAGGAAAAATTGTTTAATAAGCATATCAATAGCCTACTTTGATATTGAAATTAAAATAATCTTCCAAACTAACTTGGTGCACGGAGATAATCGACAAATGTTGCTGATAATTGTTCTTACAAAAAGTATTGTAATAAATGTAAGGTTGACGCTAAAACTTTAACCGTGGAAGTCTACTTTTTCAATGAAGGGACAATACTATTGAAATCAAAGTTATCTTGCCTTTCACGTACATAATTATCGCAGTATTAATATTCACGATTTAAAAGGGACGGTTTTTACTTCAAAATTATCAATTGCTCTATCATTGACAGTATTTTTCCATCTTCTGCTTTCGGAGTGAATGTTTCGCGAGAGCTAGACCAAATTATACAGACTTTCTCATTAGTCTGGCTATCTCCGTGACCGCCAAATTAATCAAGGATTCAAAAAAATCCGTCTCATCCGATCATAAGAAAAGCACTTCAATAGATATCAGTCCCCCATGGATAAATTTGAAATTGATTCAGCATTGTTTATTTAATTGATACTGGGGTGGTCATATTTTTTTAAGCAACTATGACGTTTCAATAGCAATTGCTGTTGAGTTACTACCGGACTCTATCGAACTTGGAAGGGAGGTTTGGCGTGCCATAATTTTTTTTCAATGCCTGTATCAAGTTAGGACAATTGCGATCGACCATTTTTCGGTGGTTTCCATCTGATTTTGTCTGTGTTCCTCATGGACTTTGACAATTCTGTTTTGTACTTTTGTTATTACACCCTTTTTACCATATATAGCTATTGAAATGGACAACAAATGTTTCTCATAACTATTCATACAGGAAGTATTGTTATTAAAAAAGAAATGAAAGGAACCATCTGAAACTTGTTAGAAGATAAGGCATATTGTTTAAACTTCTTTATAAAGAGTATTGATTGCAGATGTTGTCCTCAAACCATTTGAACCGAGTTTTCACGTTGAGAAATAACTAAATACCGATGTTCCTGTGAAATCCGGTTATTGAAATGGTGATGTACGGCGTTAGGCTGCCAAATCTTGTAAGCACAAATCCTTTTTAACAGTTCAACATAATTTCACGAAACTCTGTATGTAGCAAAGACATGATATCTACATAGGATTTTCGTCCTTTTGTCCAGGAGTTTATGCCCCTTTGACTTAGAAATTAATGTGTTTTGACCATATATTTTATGAAAGGACATGGAGTAAATGAACATGAGACCATAACACATATACTCCAACTGCAATAATTTTAATGAGATGTATGGCCATTTCGGAAATGTATTCCTCATCAGCAGCACTAGAACCCAAACATAGGAAATCCATTATTGCAAAAAAATGTTTGAAATCCATAAAACTTGACGAAATGGAAATATCAAATATAGCTAAGGACAAAACTATGATATGTATGCAAGCGTAACTCCCCTGTTACTGTTCAACGAAATTACAAAAAAACTTGTAAGTAGAAAAGATATAATATGTAGATGTGCATATTATTGTGGATTTTACTCGTAATTTTTTCAGGTGTAATGTAACGTGCAAGGGGGTAGCGTATCCCGCACACGCCAGACGGTACAACTGTACCCGTGGATCCGTACCAGAGTCGTTTCTCTGGATCTGCTTATCTGTGAGGTAGACTTGAGAGGATGGAAGTATTGAACTACAAATTGCTTATCCTAAATATATACAAACTCAACTTAAATGTTAGTGATCATTTATTAAAGAAACAACCCAACAAGACGACTTTAAAACTACCCTGTAGGAACGTGACCCTATGTTCACCTTACTGTTATAATAACTATGACCCCGTGGTCACCCTACACTTATACTATGACTATGACCCTATGGTCAACCTACAGACCTACTGTGACTGTGACCCTGAGGTCACCCTACGGACCTACTGTAACTGTAACCCTGTGGTCACCCGACGGACCTACTGTGACTGTGACCATGTGGTCGCCCTACGGACCTACAGTAACTGTGACCCTGTGGTCACCCTACGGACCTACTGTGGTTATGGTATGTATCTACTGTCCTGATTAGGCAATATGAGGCTGAGGTACCCTTGGTCCTTATTCAGAACCACGGGTCTCTCAGTCTAAGAGACAGTTCCTGATTGTCACCTTTGTGTGTACCTGATGTACTAAGAACTTATGTATGGCTACCTTATGCAGATAGGCCAAATGGTCAATTCCTTATGCAGAAACGACCACAAGTCCTTATTGTCTTTCTAACTACTTAATTATATTACCTTTCCACCTTGCGGGCACTGTAGTTTGCGAACTGAAGAAGTCTGCAAAGCAATTGCTTTTTTACTAAAATCTGGACCAGTCTATTATTACAAACACTCCTCATGGATCAGTCTATTTGTCATGATCATAATTATTCAAACGTTTGTATAAACTAAGTATAACCTATCTCTTTAAAGCTTCTGACAGACGGCTTAGTAAATTACGGATTGGAATAAGGTATCAAACACAGAAATCTCTTTGCATTCT
>MJUU01010124.1:12591-37123 GCA_002080025.1 Modiolus philippinarum | reverse complement strand
AAAAATGCCAGAAATTGATTAAAAGTCCAGAAAAGCTGGGACGTAACTTACATTCTTTAAGTAATAGAGGATATTGACAAGATACTCTGCTTGCATCCGTAAAATTAGCTTTGAGATCTAGAGACCTGAAAATTTTACAGTTTCATACTGGCGTCTCACTGATACTGCCAATGTCTACTGAAATATATGATGACTGTCGACCGAATCCTTAGGGAAGTTTTGAGTTTGATTTTTCTTCCGTAGTGGGACAGTGTTGTACCAGCAGACTAGGCCCCTCGAGCTAGCCGGCAGATTAGCGGCGATTACCCTTGACCCATCTTTCAAAATTACGTATTGTCATATTCTCTCCTTTCAAGATTGTGGTCATGGAATTAGTAGTCTACCTGTATTGGGTTTTATTCGTATGTTTATTATACTATAGGGAAACGGGACAGATGAAGGGTTACCCATAAACCGGTTTTAACTCTACCGCTGGGTTTTGCCAGTGCCGGTACCAAGTCCGGCTGTTCTTATCGTTGTTTATGTTTGTCTTTTGTCTTTTTTTTTGCGTTTTGCCTTTGTAGTTCCCTAGCAGATTATGGCATGTAATTATAATTTTTAGCCATTGTAGACGTTTCCTGTTGTCCCTTTTATTCTATCAATGCTATTCCTATACTGAAGTCCAGACAACATACATGTACATAAAGATAGAATTAAATTAGTGAAAATCTCTCGTTTATCTTATGACTCGTGTGGTTTGCAGTCGTGACTTTTCATATAATTTAGCATGTTAATTCGAGTTCACTGCTATGTCTTTTTCTCACGAATATGATATGCTATGTGTTCCATGTCACATTTCCAGACTTTTCATTACAATAAACTTACAATGGGAATTAAATTCGTTAGATTGAATTGCACATTTTTATAGGAAAATGTCGTCAAAAGATACCATTCAGACCACTTTGGAAACTAGGAATTTCACTTGATGATAGTATAAATTATACAGAACTTCCATGGTAATTACAACAAAGTACCGACATCACAGTAAATGGCAGTTCTTCAGTAACCACTTCGACAACATACGTCTTGTCAGTGCGAGACAAAATTCAGAACATTTAAAAAACGAAGTCAAAACATGAAAACGTTAGCCTTAAAATTCAAAAGGATGGGCAAACAAAACAGCGTAGAACATAGCGTTGCATGAATGACGTACACATTAAATGTTTGAATTCCTAAACATTGGATATTGTAAGTGTTCAGTGCCGGGTCGTTGTATAGTTTTACTCTGAACTCTTTAAGTTTAGAACATTAAACAAACCACGGACACAGGCGTGCTGGTAAGAGGTATTGCAAAATTGTTACCCATTGATGGACATACCGTCAATACATATTGAATAATGGAAGTTTTGTTTGGGATACGAGAAATATTTACGACAACATATGGACGAGTATATTATTGGAGACAATATTTGAAGTATCCGAAACAAAAAAAAATCTATTATTCTTTTTATCGGTTATTAGATAAACCATTTGATACGTCAAATTTTGAAAATGACAATCTGTTTTTATGAAATCGGGAAATTTTCTTTGATTAGTAAACTTTACTGTACGATCCTGGCGGTTTTTATATGTTTACATTGATGCGCTGATTGTAGGCATGGTTTAAGTTACTTTTTGTCAATATTTTTTTCATATTCAGGCAGTAGCAAATACTGAAAAAAATTGCCTCAAGAGATCAAAGGAAAATCATACAAATAACCGATAAAGGATTTTATTAGTAAAAATAGCACAAGGGCACATTCTCGTTTTAAAAACATGTCATAACAGTCCAGGGTACGAAACTTTCGTTCGATAAAAGCATATACATATATAACTCGAATATTTCAAGCCCTCTCCGTATCCGATTCTCTTCTTCTAAGATGTAGCGATTATAACGACTGAGTTATTCGGGTTAATGCCATATATTGTCCTTTTAAAAGAAAAGAAACAGTTAAAGATATGGAGAAAATGCACATGAAACAAATTCCTTATATCTACATAGTAAAACAAAGCAATGGAACAACGCTTTTCAAAAGTATAACTGAGAATGACTGTTTTTGTCTTTCCTTCAAAATCTAGGCTAGGAAATGCTTGAAGAAAATAAATATTCTATTACACACATATTTGGTGTCCAGTTAAAAACTCCACGATTAATACTTTTCGTTGAAGGTCGAAGTAGATGACAAGGAATCTACACAGTAATAGGGTATAAAACTTAAGTGCATATGGTGGCCGTTGCCGTGGAAGCAGAATATACATGGAAATATTAAAAGTGCCCGAAATCGGATGAAATTTTAGAATAAGATTTTTTAATTAGTTTTGGCTAAAAAAAACTTTCAAAATAAGGGCCGTTGCCATGGAAATGGAAAATTGCAGAAATTTAAAAGTTTGTTCAACCTTTAATGAAATTTAAGAGAAAGATTGTTGAAGTAATTTTTTGAACAAATATTTTCAAAAAGACGGCTTTTGTTATGGAAATAAAAAAAAAGACGAGAAAAATAAAAAGTGTTCTTTTAATGTGTTTCACATATAGGTTCTAAAGAATGTGCAATTTTGGTAACTAATATGGGATTTCGTTTGGGATACTTTGTGTTTACATGCAAACACATTTGTTACTTGTCGTGAAAGATTTGTTTGCGAATATCTGTTAAAAAGGGCATTCGAATACCGATGGAACAGAGGTCAAGTACAAGACAAATACCAAAACACCATACAATGGAAGACCAAAGACAACACACGCTACAAAATATCTCAAAACTGTAAACTCTCAAGAAACAATGCGGCATCAGGTGCTCCAGAAGGGTAGGGATATCCTGCTCTGTATAGGATGAAACCGGCGTATGCGACATTCAAGGTAAGCAGCGTCAAAGCGTTGACTGTTTAACCTTACTCTTTGTTAAAGTTATTGTGAATTCCGTTTCTGTATGAAGCCATTCATATAACTTATATTTTTTCAAGGCAGATCAGTAATAAAAAAAAACAAAGTGACGAAAAAACATATCGAAACAAAGCAAAACGTAAATCTCAAAGGAAAAAACTTATACAAAATCAGCTTTAATTAATAAGCGACTTTTTAATGGTGCTCACTCCGGAAAAAAGTTTTTTATACGAAAAATCAATACATCGAAACATTGAGAGGGAATCACTGTTGAGGTTAGGGTGATTTATATTAAATCGATTTGTAGCGCTTCACGTTAATTGGTTTTCGTCAATTAAAATTTAATTAAATAATTGTCATAAAGGAAAAATTATAAATGCACTTCAATTTCATAAATAGTTTGTTTTTCATGTCATACATATTTATTTCAATATGTTTAGAAATCAAGTATGCCTTCTTACTGGTATCTGAGACGATCGTTTCCACCTTCAATTACACAAGAGTTCCTATCTCGAAAGTCCCGTATTACTTTCAACCTGAATACACAATTAGGCCATCACACACAAGACTGTGTTAATGGTCCTTAGAATAAGAAGCAAATTCACGTATCACATCACAAGTCAATTCAAACTTTACAGAAAATGCAATATTAACATGTCCTGCACGAGAATACACTTTCAACCCTAGGAAAAAACTTACAAATGGATATCAAACCGTGCAGCAGTATATTTCTTTGTTGTGTATTATTCGAGATCGCATGCGTTTACGTTCATGTAATTCTTATAAGTTTTGATTACTCTGAATGACTTCTGGTCACGAAAGTACCGTAGATTTTTAATAGTTACTAATTCAGCAGAGATTTCAATACATGTTTTAGTGGCTGTTGTCTGGAAAAGTGATCTAAACACAAATATATAAATAAAAAATTCACTTTCATTGCCAGGCCTAGTTACATATATACAAACCACAAGCGTTATAAAAGAGGTGAAGGTTCTCACTGGTTACTAGTTTACCAATGTTCAGAGCTTGGGTTACATTTAAAATGAGTCAAACCGTATCAAGATACGTTTGTTAAAGTTTTTGAGTAAAGTAGAAATACAGGTTCATAGACAATCTTAGGTCAAACTTGGTTATAGACAATCTTAGTTCAAACTTGGTTATAAACAATCTTAGGTCAAACAGGGTCATAGACAATCTTAGTTCAAACATAGTCCCAGACAATCTTATTCATTCAAAACAATGAATGTTTTGTGGAAATAAAAGAGAACGTTTTATTTCTTTCATACTACATTTGCTTTGCCGTTGACTCATTTTATATTCTGATATATTTGTAGCCATTCTAAAACTGTTACTTCTTGCTACTTACAAGACATCCGCTGTGTTGAACATGTGTGAAAGTCAAATCCGGTAAACAGAGATCATAAGCTTTTAAGGGGGAAATCTGTTGTCTTCTGGGAAACAGATATCCCATACCGGTCCAAAAAATCATAATGTCGACGGTAAAGCTTCTACAGAGATGACTTCAAGTTCTGGGTAACATATCCCCTTGTTTAGGTAGCATTTTTGTGAGCAACCAGACTCTATAAAGGAGTCAATGTATCGACCACTAGCCATTTAGTAGCAAATGAGATGAGATACAGACTCTAAGTGCTGGCGCTGTAATACTGTTGCTTCAAAGAAAATGAAGTTGACAATTGGAAAAGTGTTAACTTGTAGTCTATCACTGTTATCAATTTCAGGAAGGATGTCAAGGACGGAGGCCAATGTGGAAGTGTCACTAGTTTCCTCAATTTCGAGCTCTTTTGAATAGATCAGATGAAGAAAATCGCCAAAGCGAGAGGGTTGGTCAGTGGCTAAATATGATCTGTACTACGAAACCTAGAATTAAAGGATCGGGTAAGATTTATTTTTGAAGAAGACCTACCATTAACTCAGCCTCATAAGAGTGGAAAACAAATTGGCTATAGGAGGTACATTTAAAAAGTGGCACAAGTCTTTACTTGAGTATAGTAAATGATATATAATTGATAATTTCATATTTTTAGTTTGAAAAGTGGGATATGTATTTAAATATTTAACATCTTTGTAACATCAATTCAAATATCACACACATATCCATTCTAAACGTAATTGAAAAAAGTGCTTCTCGATCTATCTTCTAGTATTACATCGATTCATAGCTCTACAGCCATATTTAAATGCATAAATCATATGATCAATTAGTTCCACTCATAAATAGGTGACAAAACAATCTATCAAGCTTTGTCAATTGTTTAACCAGCTTTTCCAACAGCCTAAAGTGTTAATAATAATAGTAACATTATCTATTTTAATTAACCAATGTTTGAACTTTTAACTATGAGATTTCTGAATGGTGGCATTTTTTACTGATTTCTTTCTTATATTTGTTTTTAAAAAAATACCATCTCTGTACCATGAGACTAGAGTTTACGTCTGTCGTGTCTTTCACAATTTACCATAACGTCAAAAACAACGGCAGTAGAATAACGAAGGAACAAAGGAGTGAAATTCACAAAAATCGGAAGTCCAAAGACAGGGCAAAAACCAGAACACAGAGAGCAATGACGCTAGAAACAAAAACAACGACGCAAGACAGACACAAAGCACAGAAACAGAAATCACAACATTCAGAACAAAGTCACTCACAGTGTGCACTCCAGTGAAACTGAGAGTGACATCAGGCGCTCCGGAAGGGTAAGCATGTCCTGCTCTGCTAACAGCACCCGTCACACTGTGAGTGATTCAATCCGGGAAAATGTCAAAGTCGGTTGTCAAATCCGGGAAGACGTGAATCTAGCTCAAAATGTCCACTTTCATTTGGGATACTGACACGTCATATCTTTCAATGATGCTATGGTGACAGCCATAGAATTTCTTAACAAAGGTTGAACAAATCCCTGACTAAGCAGCTTTTGGGGCAGTGTTTTTGCTCTGTTTAAAAAATCACTGTACAAACTACATGCTCGACAGTAACGAATCAACTGTGAAATGAACACTCCATAGGCTAGAGAGGTAGGTATATTGCTGCTAAGAAAGGGAAAGTTCACAATGGGGAAGTTAAAAACATCACGCTTGTCATATAGCTTAGATTTCAAACGTCCATCTTCGTCAATATACAATAAAAGGTCTAGGTACGAAGCTGAAGTAGGTGTTTCAGTTGTTTCTTTAATTTCGAGCTCATTTGGATAGATCTGATGTAAATACTCCTTAAATTTAGGAACAAAGTCACGTCTCATTATATTTTTCATGTAAAATTCAATTCTCACTCGTGGGTTGAGATAAATATTCCTCACATTAATCGTAGTACTTTCTATGACCTGGTGAGATTAATAGCATCTATAGGGGCATGAATGTAAAAAATTAAGTCTTTTCTCTACTGGAGCGCAGCGAAACGAAATAATAGGTCGAAGGCAGGTATATGTTTAATGAAGACTGACGGCATTCCTGACTAGGTCTAGACAACACAAGGATACAATTAAATAAGTGAAAATCTCTCGTTTATGTTATTACTCCAGTGGTTTGCAGTCGTGAATTTTTATATCATTTAGCATGTTAATTCGTGTTCACTGGTATGTCTTTTTCTCACGAATATGTTATGCTATATTTTCCATGTCACATCTCCAGACTTTTCATTAAAATAAACTGGAATTGAATTGCACATTTTATAGGTAAACGTCATCAAAATACTATATAGACCGTCATTGGAAACTAGGAATTAAGTTTTTATATCAAAGTTCTTTTTATTCACCAGATCACTTGGGTCAAAAATTTTTTGACTACAGTTTTGCATGGATCTTTGGAAAGAATATCTCCGGCGAGTCTACGTTTGGACCGCGATAGAGGACAGCTCAAAAAGCTTTCAAACATTAGACTTTGTGGGATCTTTGAAACTACACAGCCAATACAAACCCAAATTTGGTCACAATAGTCATGGTTTTCACTTGAAAAAAGATGTCCAGCAAGTCTGGCCTCCACCTATCATTTGATTTTCAGAATTGCTACAAATGTTTCAAAATGAGACAACGTGTAATCGGTGGCATTTGGAATATATACATTTTTTTTAAATAACGATAATCCATTTATAACAAATATTCTGAAAAGGATGCGTGTTCCTTCGAAAGAAAAATGACCTCATCAGAATGCCATAATGTTTTAAAAGATATGAAAAAAATGATTTTTTTTGGGGAAGGACTTAAGTGCTTTTCATTGAGAAGGACTTAAGTGCTTTTCATTAAATAGTCTAAATATAGTCTTGAAAATGGAAAATTTTCAATGAGTGATAGTATGCCTTCCTAAGGAAGAAAATATAAATGTTACATGAAAAACTGTCGTCCTATAACTCTTCTTAGAGTTTACGTGAAGTTACCATCTCCTTGCATAGCCAATACACTTAATGAACAAATAATGGGATTTGGAGTACATGTACATGGGACAAAATCCCTATTAATACATGGTAAGTTCAAGCAAATAGAACAACACGTTCATTGTTGTTCTTCATCTTGAAGTCACCATGAGGCCTTCATCAAAGAACAAACACTCTTACCTCATAGTAAGTTCAAGACGGACCCTAACACCGGTGTGAGCGGAATTCACTTGCTAAATGTTGAACAAAGCTACATCCATGTATCAACTGTTTTGTGTTTTTTTTTCTCATGGATGCGGGGTCGTCAACAAGCATAGCATATCATGAAAGGTACTCTTACAAACACTGTCATCTATCGCCCAACAAAGTGACCAATAGACAATACAACATATAAACGATCACAGGACAGTCACCCAGTTGATTGTAAGAAAACTTGGCAAGTGAAATCGGGAGATGTGGGCATTATAAATACAGATGAGAAATTCTCTTATGAACAAGTACACCATAATTGACAAAATGAAAAAAAAAATATACAACTCAAGCACGGGGAATCTTTTAACGGACTCCACAATGCACGAGAGACAAACTTCATGGTAAATGAACAAAAAAAGGTATGGAGTAAATGTTCATGGGACAAAATCCCCTAAAATACATTGTAAGTTTAAACAAATGGAACAGGGCTTTCATTGTTGTTCTTCATCTTGAAGTCACAACGAGGCCTTCAACAAAGAGCAAACACTCTAACCTCATTGTAAGTTAAACCTGCAAAAGGGGGTAATAGCAAAATTACAGAACTGAGTGGTCAAGAGCCGAAGTCCATGGGACAAAAACACATCAGGTGGAAAACACTGGCAAAATTGTCGACCGAAATGTTCCTGACTTGATACAGGCTTTTCAAAAGAAATGGTGGTTTTAACAGGTTTTATGGCTAGTCAAACCTCCCTTCCCATTGCGGTAGTGTCTGGTAGCAATTGAAAGGCCTCAAACAGTTAAAAGAAACGATCATCCCAGTATTAAGTAAAGAAAAAATCTTGAAACAAAGTTCAGACCAAAATTAATTTTTTTTCCGCAAGTGTCTTGTATTAATTAAAGAGCTTTTTTTAATGATATTATGAGAGTAAGGAGTATTTACATCAGATCTATCCAAATGAGCTTGAAATTAAAGAAACAACTGAAACACCTACTTCAGCTTCGTACCTAGATCTTTTATTGTATATGACAAGCGTGATGATTTTAATTTCCCAATTGTGAACTTTCCCTTTCTTAGCAGCAATATACCTACCTCTCCAGCCTATGGAGTGTACATTTCACAGTTGATTCGTTATTTTCGAGCGTGTAGTTTGTACAGTGATTTTTTGAACAGAGTAAAAACACTGTCCCAAAAGCTGCTTAGTCAGGGATTTGTTCAACCTATGTTAATTTCATCCCTCAAGAAATTTTATGACCGTCACCATAACATCATTGAAAGATATGACGTGTCAGTATCCCAAATGAAAGTGGACATTTTCAGCTAGATTCACGTCTTCCCGGATTTGACTACCGACTTTGACATTTTCCCGGATTGAATCACTCACAGTGTGACGGGTGCTGTTAGCAGAGCAGGACATGCTTACCCTTCCGGAGCACCTGATGTCAATCTCAGTTTTACTGAAGGTCACACTGTGAGTGCCTTTGTTTTGAATGTTGTAATTTCTGTTTCATTGCTTTGTACCTGTCTAACGTCATTGTTTTTTGTGTCTAACGTCATTGTTTTCTGTGTTCTCGTTTTGGTCGTGTCTTTGGATTTTTGTAAATTTCACTCCTTTGTTCCTTCGACGTTCTACTGCCGTTATGAGACGGAATTTATGAAGCCTTTATTAATAAGGCTTTCACGGAGATACCTACGTCTAAAGAGAAAGTCTTAATAATTTGTGCTAGCTCTTGCGTAACGAATCAGCTGTGAAACATACACTCTGTAAGCAGAAGAAGCTGGAATATTACTGTACATGCTAGGGAAATTGATAATTTTGAAATTAAAATCGTCCCTTTTGTCGTAATGTTTAGTACTCAGGTGACCATTTTCGTCAAAATCGAGATGTAAGTCGAAAAAAGATTACAGAATATCATGAGTCAAACTCAAAAAGGTTTTTAAAGGGAAGATATATAGGAGAATGCATTCGAATCATTAAGTATGTTATTGAAAAATCTGAGGAGGAAAAAATCCCTGGTCTTTAAGAGTTGATTGATTTTGAGAAAGCTTTTGATATTATTGAGTGGTCTTTTATTGAAAGAAGTCTAGAATTCTATGGCTTTGATCCATCACTGAAGGCATAGATAGATCGAGACACTTTATTGTGATATTTCTAGTAAAGTCACAAATAATGGCCACTTGCCTCTTTTTTTCTCTTTAGAGAGGGAGTGAGTCAAAAAAACCCTTTATCCCGTCACTTATTTTGGCTGTGCCTGACTAAGAGTGAACCTTGATAAACCTGAGGCAGTAAAGATAGGTTCAAAAACCGAATAAAATGATCATATTTTGCCAATTTGAAATATAAAATTGTCATGGAAAGAATCGGGAAAAATTAAGCTGTTTAATTAAGCTGCTTAATTTTAATTTGGTTGAAAGTGATAGTACATTTTTGCCACTTTTAGTCTAGTGTTTGACAGTCTTGCCTAACCCGTCCTCAATATTTCAAGAAATACAATGCATATTTTTTAAAGTTTTTATGGAATAATAAACCAGATAACATTAAAACAAATATGATAAATGAATTAGAAAATGGAAGTTTGAAGGTACCATATATTCAGTCTTTTTGTTATTCACTGAAATTCTCATGGCCACATAGGCTTCTTGAATCTTTAAATGATTCTCCTTGGAAAACACTTGGGGGATAGAATTTAATGTTGAGATGAGATCAAAAAATTTGAATGAATTGTGGATAGATATTTATTTTTAATTACTCAAAGCCTCTAGAATATTATGATGCTGCGATTGCATATGATGATCCAAAGAATATTTTTATCACAACCTCTATGCTGTTAAATAAGGAAATAAAGATAAAAGAAAAGATGGCTTATAGTACAAAATACAAAAGTACAGAAATATTTTTATAAATGACTTATTCTCAGTAAACAAGACTTCTACACTTACACAGATTTAATCAAATGTAGATACACCAAAAAATGTTTGGCTATTAGTTGTCACATGTCTTCAAAACCAAAATGTGGCATTGAACAACAATGTCTGAAATGTAATTCTTGATATTGAGCCTAACGGGGAGCAAGACTGTACAATACGGAATATTGTTTGATGTATATATATATTTAAAAATAGTTTACCATGTACCATGTGGAATAGAAGTTTCGAAATATCAAATGCATATTAAGGTAGCACAACAGTCTTCTGAAGAAAATTTTCGGTCACTGACTTTGAAAACCTGTAACTTTGTTATTAATAAAGATACAAAGACGAACCAGGTATCAAATTAAAGGAAAACGATCAAATTTGCTCTTAATACTGATTTCAAGAGTATTCCTTATAAGTATCAATATCTAATTTACCATATTTGGCAATAAAAGAGTTTTTGAGGTAATATTTTTAAAATGAAAATAACTTTTACATCTTTACAGATAGCTGAATTTTGTTTGCTTTATCTGAAAGATCCATTAAAATGCAACAAAACCGTGTCGCAGATTTTTTAAATAGGACCTAGTTTAAAATTGAATTAATTTTGAATTTTGAAAAAGCAAAATTTCTTAGAGTTAAAATTCAAAATTAATTCAATTTTAAACCAGACCCGATATCAAAAATCTGAGACACGGTTTTTTTGCATTAAAATGGATCTTTCAGATAAAGCAAACAGGATTCAGCTATCTGTAAAGATGTAAAAGTTATTTTCATTTTAAAAATATCACATCAAACACTCAAATTTTTGCCAAATACGGTAAATTAGACATTGATACTTAAAAGGAATACTCTTTTAATGAACATTAAGGTTCAATTAAATCATTTTCCTTTATCTTAATACCTGGTTTGTCATTGTATCTTTATTTATAACAAAGTTACTGGCTTTCAAAGTTTTCTTCAGAAGACTGTTGTGCTACCTTAAAAAGATGTCTTGTCTGTTCTTTACCCATGTAAACGAAGTTTTATTAAACAAAACTTTTGCCATTGGAAGGGTTTTTTTTCGTAGATGAATTCAAAAACAAAGTAAATGGTGAATAAAAGGATATGGAGTAAATGCACATGAGACAAAGTCTCTACAAATAAAAACAAAATTAATAAAAAAATTATGTAATTCAAAAATAAAGAAAATGAATAACTATTATTGATACTTAATAGGAATAACTTGTATTAGTCTTAGTTTGCTTGTTATATACATGTACATGTATCTTGAATTAACTGTCAATATTTAATTGTTCTATTTATATGTTCATTATGTTTCAGTTGCAAAAAATTAAAGAACTTATACAAAAAAATCTGTGGCATTTAGAATACTTTAACAGAAGCATATTTGCTCTATTATATAAACAAAGCATTCATATAATTGATGAAAATATTAAATTTGGAGTGTCTGTAAAATGTTTTTCTACTCTACTTTAAAAATCAATAGGTGAATTCATTTCAACATCTCAAAAATTCTATCTGACAATTTTAAATCCTTTTGCCACAAATTTAAAGCGATGAGGGTCTAAAACGTCAACGATATTATCACTGAAACTTTGTTTTGGAAATATTTTTCTTGATACTTTCTAACTCGTGTTAAGTGTAACCCTATATCTGAACATTGGTTTGTTATGAAAAGTTAAGTTAGAAATCAGTGAGTACCTTAACCACGTTGCTTTGTATATATGTCATTGCCTTGCCAAGTCATACACGGTAGATAAGATATTTTGTACTTTTATAATTGTCTCTAGATCAATTTTCCATACTTTTGCAACAGAAAGCTGTATTGACATCTCTGCTGAATAATCTAATGGTACTTTCGTGATCAGCAGTCATTCAGAGTGATAAAAACAACTTTCTCTCTGTCAGATTTACATCAATGTCTACACAGATGATCTGGAATAATAAACAGCCAAAAAATTGTAGTACTCTACAAATAACTATTTTTCTCGATCTTGATATGCCTCTGCTAGTGGCCTGTCAGTTCCGGAGGTATTTACCAACCTATTGGCCAGTTCGGATGCCGATTTTATTTTTGGAAACTAGCAATATCTAAATTTAATATTAATTTAATATTTGATATTCCAGCTTCTCCCGCTGACGGAGTGTATTTTTTCACAACTGAATCGTTACGCGAGAGCTAGCACAAATTTTAGACTTTCTCATATATAGTTATCTCCTTGACCACCTTGTTAATCAGGGCTTCAAAAATTCCGTCTCATACGATCATTAAAAAGTTCTTTAATAGATATTAGTCCCTTGTTGAAAATTTTGAAGTTTCGGTCCGAACTCTGATCCAAGATTCTTGTTTCCTTATTACGCGGAAGATCATTTCATTTAACTGTCTACGACTTTTCAAAAGCAAGTTCTGTTTAATTGCTAACGGGCACTACCACAATTAAAGGGGAGGTTTGGCGCACAATATCACAATATTATTGTAAATGTAAGCGGAAATAAGAAAACTATGCTTTCCTGTTCTTCTTCTAGTATTTCATTGATTAATATCCCTAAAAGCGGACGGTTATGCATAAATCAAATGATCCATTAGTTCTAATCATAAATAGGTGAGAAAACGTTCCATCAAGCTTTGTCATTGACCTAATGAGCTTTTCAAACTGCCGAAAGTGTTAATAATGATAGAACATGATCACTGTAGGAATAAGCTATTGACTAAACTGTTAACCATGACTAGCAGAGAGAAGGGTCGTCGAGTGTTTTTTTTTCTTATTTCGAAAAGATACAATTGTTGTTGTTTTTTTTTCTTTGTGTGTGTGTGGCATGCTATCCTAGATGAGTAATACGGATATATATGTATTTTATTGAATGATAGTTTCATTTTTCACAATTGACTCAGTCCTGTTGCCAACTGAATTTTACTGTTGTTACGATTGTTTTTTTTTATTTATCACATTGGCTATAGGGGAAGGTTTGGGCCCAATAAAACTAGTTTAACCCCGCCGCAGCAGGTTTGCGCCTGTCCTAAGTCAGGAAATTTATAAAGCCTCTGTGTGTCTTGTCTGTTTTCAAGTTAGTTTACTTTATGTCTATAGGAGTCTAGGATGATGTTTATTTCACTGAACTTGATTACTCTTTATTCAGGGGCGGACTCCGATCTGCCGTTGGATGTGGGGTTGCCTCACCGTTCATTGAAGATCTTATGGTGGCTTTGAGTTGTTATTACTCCCCTTTGGGTCGTTGTCTCTTTGACACATTCCCCGTTTCCCTTCTTTTTTCTATCTTGTTTTAGATAAAATTCAAGGTCGGGGTATCTGTCACAAGTTTAAGAAACACTTTTTTTTCTTTTCTGGATTTGAGCACAACAAAACGAAAGAAATGTCAATCTCTTTCAAGAGTGAAATATATCGGGATCTTTAATTTTGATTGAATGTAAATACCTGAACTCCGGTTGGTCAACATACCCTTTCACGATAGATGCATTCCTACGATTTTGAGCAGAAAAAGCAATTCCCACAAAAATGACCTCGTGGGCCATTAATCATGACATATTATGACTTGCAATGTACCCACTCAAAGGCACGTGCGTGCATGTGCCAAATTCTGTCTATTACCTGAAGAGCATCCTACTTCCCACTAATTATATTCAACCTTTCGTTGCTGTATGTACACCTCCTGAATTTTTCAGTACCTGTACTAACATGTTATTTAAAGAGCTCTTTCAATATAAAAATAATACCTGATGGAAGAGTTAAACTAGAGTTGTAACGAAGTATTAAGTAAGGAGCCAAGGATAGACCTGCCTGGATGAAGTTAGTACTATCTGCATTAAAATTCTTCTGTAAATTGCCGCTCCCGGGCTAGGACGACCTCACTTGAATTCGTCTTTACTTGGTTAATAACTTATCATCTTATCCAACAACAGTAACAGTTAATTACTAATCATATGATTCAACAAAAGTAACCATAAAAAAACATCACAAAAGTCCTGACTTCACAATGGAAAGTATTTCAAAGAGGGTGGGAGTTTAGTTGTAAATCAAAGGTGTATGCACATCGACAAAAATATCTTACGGCTGCTTTTGATAATGCGAGAAATTCTTCTTCTTATTCTCTCGTTACGCTGCGGTTCCGTGGAGAAAAGACGGAATTTCTAAAATTCACGAAAGATATGACGATCTTTGATGTAAGAACCTATTGTAAGTAATTGAGAATCCTAAGGTAAGGCTAAAGCAGAATAATCCAAAGACGGAACCACCAAGATATAATAATGCATTAAACAATTAAAACTTTTTTCAATTAAAAACAAAACTATTTTCAGTAAGAAAAAAAGAGTAGCAATATAGGTTCCAAATGTTTCAAAAAGTACTAAAATAATTGTTTACTTGTATTTGGCTGTAGAATTTTTATTATTTATTTCATTGGCAATTAATTGTACAGTTGTAATATATGGACAGATTGGAAGTAGCATTACGGTTTTTACAAAAAGGGACCCAAAGGGTGATAAATTAACGTTTTGAGCCCAGATTTTTATGTATTATACTTAAAATCAAGTATCATAAATGTGAAAAAAAAAATCATTCATGTCAAAGGTCAAGGTCACAGAGATCAGAACTTGCCCTTGAAGAAAAAGAGCTATTATGGGAATAATGAGTGTCTTTAAAATACATTTTGTCTTTTTAGTGGGTGGTCTCGTGAAAAATATTCCATAAATTATTATTCAATCATTCATTTACTATCAGTATTTGCACAAATCTGTTCAAGATTATCTTTCCCTCTGTGGTATCAACGTATGTTGGTTTGACTAAACTTAAAACCAATCCAAAGTTTATTTTGTCGGGATATAAAATAACCCGAAGTATAAATCTTTAAACAAGAAATAAATATTCCTTAGGGTACTGTGTCAAATGCCAGACTACTATGTCACGTGTTAATTGATTTCATGTGGATATCTGATATATAAATTAACTCAAAATGGGCGATATTTTTGTTAGCAACGACAGAGTCTTTTTTCAAGTTAATGAAGATAAATTTTTAAATTTCCACAAATACAACAACTGCAAATCCTTTATTTCTTTTATTGCAGACACTTGCGCCACTTTTAGCTGACCTTTTCCTTTACTCGTATGAGGGTAAGTTATTACAAGGGCTTACATAGAGACAACAAAAACATTTAGCGCAGTCCTTGAATTTCAGCTTCCGCTCTATAGGCGGTGTACTTTCTATAAATAATCCAATTTACATCAGATCTATCCCGATGAGCTTGAAATTAAAGAAACAATTGATACATCTGCTTCGGCTTTATACCTTGATCTTTTGTTGTATATTGACACAGATTGGATACTGATTTATATTTACGGTATTAAATTTTCTCGGTTTCAGTCTTGAATTTATGCACGGGGTTTTGTATCGCGGTTATATAGTCCACGTTTATTTTTTGAAATTATTTAGTTTAGAAAACTTTATGACAAGCGTAACTTCCCAATTGTGACCACCTTTCTTAGCAGCAATTTACCTACCTCTCCAGCCTATGGAGTGTGCATTTCACAGTTGATTTGTTACTGTCGAGCGTGTAATTTTTACAGTGATTTTTTTTAACAGAACCGAAACACTGTCCAAAAAGCTGCTGTTCAAACTATGTAAATTTCATCCCTCAAGAAATTCTATGGCTGTCACCATAACATCATTGAAAGATACGACGTGTCAATATCCCAAATAAAAGCGGACATTTTCAGCTAGATTCACGTCTTCCCGGATTTGACTACCGATTTTGACATTTTCCTACATTGACTCACTTACAGTGTAACGGGTACTGTTAATAGGGCAGGACATGCTTACCTCTCTGGAGCACCTCTCAGTTTGACGAGAGTTCACATTATGAGTGCCTTGGTTTTGAATGTTGTGTGCTTTTTTTATTTCTGTGGTTTGTAGCTGTCTAACGTCATTGTTTCATGTATTCTTGTTTTGGCCATGCCTTTGGACTTCGATTTTTGTAAATACCACTTCAATGATCCTTCCGTATTCTACTGCCGTTGTTTCACAGTAACTTTGCTTTTTTATTACTTGTAATTCATAATAACATGTAGGAGATCACCTGTATAGTTGTTGTATCGCCTGCGACGAATATTGAGAAGCCACCATAGATACTGTGGTCAGTGTTGTTGTCGTCAACATTGATAAAACCCAAAATGTTAAAGGTTTTTATTGACTTACATGACTTTCTCAAATCATATTCAATATAATTGAATTTTGATACATACACATTATTCAGTACAACTTCATTACTATATTCCAGGTCTAAAATAAATTTTGAAAAATGGAATTAAAAAAAAATCATTCCAATATTTTAGTTTATTTTTGTTTTCACCATATTTCAGCAACCATGTGTCATAGAAAGAGTGTGTGTCATAGAAAGAGTGGTTACAGCTGAAGTAGTAACAGACCTGTCAAGTCTCACGCTTTCGGCGTGAGAGTCACGCTTTCAAACACCAAAACACGCTCTCACGCTCACCCCTTTCAATGTCACGCTTTGTTAGTTTTATAGAAAAATAAGTTTCAGGTAGAAAAAAAGGCATTTTCATAACAAGTAAAACCAGAAATAAAGGGTTATTCTGCACATTCTTTCATCATTCTGGTTCATTTTCTTCTAAAAGCCCTGAAGTATAATTAGGGCCCCGCCACATAGTGGCGGACGCCCTATAGTAATCGCTCTGTCCGTCCGTCCGTAGTCGTGTCCGGGCTATAACGTTTTTGTCTTTTGAGATAGGCTTTTGATATTTTGCATGTAGATAGACTACTTCAAGACGATGTGTCATGAACCATGATTGGTGACCTTTGACCTTGCCCTTTGTCTTCAAGGTCAGATTTTTGCTTTTCTAGTGACAAGTCGTGTCCGGGATATATCTTTTCTGTCTTTTGAGATAGGCTTTTGATATTTTGCAAGTAGATAGATCACTTCCAGACGATGTGTCATGAACCATGATTGATGAGCTTTGACCTTGACCTTTGTCTTCAAGGTCAGATTTTTGCTTTTCTCATAACAAGTCGTGTGCAGTCTATAACTTTTTTGTCTTTTGAGATAGGCTTTTCATATTTTGCATGAAGATAGATCACTTCAAGACAATATGTCATGAACCATAATTGGTGAGCTTTGACCTTGACCTTTGTCTTCAATGTCATATTATTGCTTTTGGTATTACTTTCTGTTTATATCTTGATGATATGATTGTGTCCATACTTGTGTTGTGTCCACACTTGTACTGTGTCCACACCTGTATTGTGTCAACACACTTTTAAATTTGCACTTATATACAGCGGGGCCCATAGAGATGGCTGCCATCTCTCCGATGTCTAGTTTTTTTTTAAATGGAAATCACAGATATGAAAGCTATTTTATATTTTCCACTTTTAATAATAAAAAAATGGTTTCAAATTCCTTGCTATTTCTATTTGAAATACTCTCAGAATGCACCACTTTGCATCTCTGAAAAACAAAACCTTGTGTCTATTCCCCCATATGTCCTCCGTCTCACTCTTGGAACCCAAACCTCCTTGACAGCTCTGTAGTAATCAAGGTGTATACAAATGTACCAGAATTATCAGAAATGGATTAACCAAAATGTTGAAGTTTTTATGGACTTCCATCATATTCAATAAAATGGAATGTTGATACACATAATTGATACACTTGATTGTGTTCCTAGTTTTATTCTTTTTTTCCCAAATTTCAATTTTTGTGTATTTTTTCTTAAGTTGGATTTAGTTTGTATAAATGTGCAATACACTTTTGGAATTTGATTCCGGTCCCAACTTACATTAAGGAAAATTTCCAAGGCCTAATTTTCAAATTTTTTGTATTCAATCATAGATGTTAATCATTTTTTGATAGGACACGTAGTTCTGAAAACTGAGAATTAAAAAGAAAGGGTTCCAGGTTTGGTACATTTCTCAAAACTTTTGAAAATAAGCAATTTCTAGAAATACATGCCTTTTGTATGAACTTTAGTATGAGCAAATATTTCTAATAATTAAATTCCGAACAATTTTGAATCCTTTTTTTGTGTAAATGTCCTGCACTTCTCAACAAAGAACAATTTTTAGGAATTCTTTATAGTAGCCATTCTTTTTGGCTTAATTTTAGTCAAAACAAAATTAATATTGTCAATGGTTAAATGATTGAAAGGTTTTATTCCAATTTGAGTAGATTTCCTTAAACCCTCAGAGACAATTCAGTATTTTTTGTAGTTCTATGAATAAATCACAATTTCTAAATATACAGCACTAAAAACATTCCTTTTCAACAATAAGATTGCAAAAAAGTTTGTTTCCAATATTGGTAAATTTCCTGAAACTCTTGGAGACAGGTTATTTCTTGGAGTTCTACTCAGCATCCACATCTTAATATAGGCCAAACTAGTATCCTAGACACTAAAACTAGGTTCCGTACAACTATAAAAAAGTATTTATATAGGCATCCAGCTGGGAAGATAGCTTAACAGATGACCATATAAAAATATACACGGATATTATATTGTCTTACACTCCTGTGCTATTGGTGATAAATCTGCTGATGCCTGTTAATGGATCATCTTCTTCGAAAACTGAGCTTAAAAATTATGGCGTCGGTAAAATATCTGAGAGCATTACAAAATTCTTCTCCTTAAAACAACAAGACCAACAAGAACCAAATAGATCAATCTTCTCTGGTCCCTTTGAAAACTGTGGTGATCCTGTTCATGTCTCAGCAAAACCGGTGGTCAGAGGTGAACATGATTCAACATAGGACCGTATGTTCTGTTGAATTATTAAAAGTTCATCACCATGGTGAGTAATACAGTCCCATAACAGCATCTCATCTTGTTTCTAATTTCCCGTTATGTATGTGTTAATATACAAAATGCAAACGTGAAGAACACTACATATCATATTTCCACTTTTTTGATGGTCATTTAAGTAATCTGCTGCGAACTGCATATTGCCAACTATATAGTTGCACAAAATATTTAGGGAATTTCCAATGAATTAGGCATGTTGAAATATGTTGTCTCATTTTATAGCTCCGTTTTACGACCAATATCTAAGAAACCAAATATTATATAAATAGACTTTTCCATGTCGTATTGGGAAATGAGCTTTATAGATCATTTATAAATGGACAGATGATCAATTGGTTTAAGAAGAGTTTCTGAAAGATACCATTTGTAAAAATTAGTCTTCGGAAAGACAAATTTCATGTCTGTATTAGCGTCTTAATTTGGCATTCTAATTGATTGATGCTCTAAATATGTTCGTTTTGGAATAAAACTACACAAATAACTTAACCAAATGAATTTCTCGTACTAATCGTACTAAATGTAAACTAATATATTTTGACGTCAATGAAGAACGTAATTTTTCTTGCGTACATAATATTTCAGAATTACGTTTTGTCTCATTCTTTCCGTATCAAGATAGTGGTCCTGGATTTAGTAGCATACCTGAATTGGGTTTTAATCATGCATTTAGTTTAACTTTTACTATACTTCAGGGGAACGGGAAATGATTGGAAGATTTAGTTAACCCTTCTCCTTTGTTTGTTCCATTACAAAGCTTTTAATACAAAGTCCGGCTATCCCGAGTTTTTTTAGTTTGCTTATTTTTGTTCTTATATTTTAATTTTTATACTTCCTTATAGGGTAATGAAAATATTTGACAGATTTAAAATAATACCAATTTTCAAGTCAAATCTATATTCCATGGCGCAAATACCGATAGATTTTGAATCTGAACTCTATATAATCCACAAAAGAAATAAACAATAAGCGAAATATGACACAAAAATAGTTTTTCCCCTTTGAAGTCGCTTCTAAGGGAATATCGAGCTGCTAAGCATTTTTCTTTGGTTATGAGTATATCTTTACAACGCACTTTTAAAATGTTCAAAAATTTGATCATTTAAAATTTGAAAAAAAACCTTAAGGTTGCTTTGACGTTGACTTTACGGTTGAGTTGAAAATATGTTAAGGAGTATATACTCCCACATTTTTAATATTTTACAGTAAAATGTTAAAATTGAAATCTTGTGTGGCGTCTTTGGTCTTCCGTCTTCAGGTGTTCATACTTTTGCTTTGTCTCTGGACTTTGATTTATGTAATCTTGTTCTTTGTTCGATATTCTACTGCCGTTGTTTTGATACTAATAAGCGTGAAATGTTTCTGAATATCTACAAAAAATATTTTTTTTCAATCATAAGTTGTGAATGGATTTTGGGAAAAATATGCAATTATGCTAAACCGTTGATTACCCCCCCAAAAAAAAAAAAACAGAGTTGGGGTGTCCTGAGTGTTCTTGCATTTAAGAAATATTGTTTTTTTCAAAAGACTGTTTTACTAGAGTGACGTTTATGCAAAATTTAAAGATTTTTTACCAATCCAATTTTTTTTTAGAATTAAGGTTTGGAGTCCGTAAAAAGATTTCCCTGGAGAGAGATGTATGATCTACACAGTCGAACATGTACTAGCGCCTCCCTGTGTATAACGACAAACTGCTCATAGCGACCCTTTTCATCCCTCCCGAGAAAATTCCCACTTTGATACCTCTCTATAACGACAACATGTCTAACGCGACTAACGACTGTAAAAAAATCCGTCCGTACGACTCTGATATTCTGTACATATCGACTTTCGATGCTCCATAAAAACCGGAAGTTGACATTTTTTCTTGTCAGATAGGTATTTTAGCGAGATTTTAATCAGCTCATATCGCTAACATCGAAATTTCATAGTAGATGAACGCGATTACGGTATTGGCCAATGAGAATCAACGAATTAAAAATAGTTTTTATTCATGAGTGATTAACGTTGACATAATTGCTAAGAAAATCAAATTCAAAAGATGGCGTCCCCAAAGAGTAATGATCTGGATTTAAATCAAGAAGTGGAAGCGATAAAACTTTTAAACATTTGAAAATCTGGCTATAAAGTGGCCGATATTTTTGGGGTTGAGAAGACCCAGATACAGCATTTAGGTAAAAGAAAGGCTGAGGTGTTGAATGACGTTGAGAACAACGCCCCTGGATCGCAAAAACGTACACTTGCTTTTGCTAGTGAATTTGAAAACAATTCATAAAGGTAGTTGATGTTATCAATCTTGAGGATAACTAGGACCTGTATATAAAGACAACCTACATCTCTTATATCAATCAGCTTTTATGCATGTTTTGTTTAGAGATATCCCAATGTTTTAATTTTATCTGCACTAAAGTGATATAAGATGCCAAAATTGCCATATGCAGAAACTAAATTCACAGTTACTTCGGTATTGTGTTTTTTTTCAACTGTGTCGATGCCTCTGTCGATAGACTGCTAGTCATCGAAAGTATTCACTAACCAAACTTCGATGCTGGTCCAAAAAACCGATTCCATTAGATATTAGCAATAACTGAATATAAAATGGAGGTAATAAAAAAATTACCGAACAGAGTGGTTAAGAGCCGAAGTTCATGAGACAAGAAGACAAATCAGGTGGAAACCATCTACAAAATTGTCGACAGCAATGGTCCTGACGTGGTGCAGGCATTTCAAAAGAAATGGAGGGTTATCCGGTTTTATGGTTTGTCAAACCTATCTTTCCATTGCGGTAGTGTCCGGTAGCAACTCTACAGCAACTCCACTGAAAGGTCGTAGACAGTTAAAAGAAAATTTAAAACTAAGAAGTACCTCCCTCTTGCATAGCTCTATTCTTCGCTCGTTTTTGTTTTTCCATTTAGACTCTTATGTTAACTTCTCCTGCATCAGCTTATACGCATATTTTGATAAGGGATTTCCAACTGTTTTGATTTAATCTGTACTGCAGAGATATAATTGTTGAAATGACCATATGCAGAAACTAAATTAACAATAACTTCGGTATTTTGTGATTTATATTTCAGCCAACACTACAGACAATAAAAGGTAAGCTTTTAATAGAGATGAAATTCAAAGTGACAAAGATGGACGACTTTAGACCTAAATTTATGACAAGCGTGAAGAATCGTGTATTTCCGATTCCTGAGTTGTATATCTCCTATATCTATGCATACAGCGGGTATGTCCCAGCTGCTATAATATGCCAAAACATCCTCGTAACACGACGACTAAAAACTTGAAAGTAACTGAGAACCGAACCGTCAATCAAAAGAACGAACAATCCATGGACAAGTGCAACATCGGACACACTAAGAAACAAGGACACCACATTAGTACGGGACAAAAAAGAAAAATGAAGACACACATAGAGATGAACAACACGGACCCAATAAAAACCATGGGTGAGATCAGGTGTACCAGTAGAGTAAGCATCTCCTGCTTCTTATAAGACACCCGCCGTGTTGAACATGTCAAATCTGGTAGTAAAGTCAAATCCGATAGAGGAAAAACAAACTTTAGTTGCAGAGGGAAAGATCTGTTGTCATCTGGGAAACAGATATCCCACAGCGATCCACAAGTTCGTGATGTCGACCGTAAAACTTCTGTAGTGATGACTTTAAGTTTTAACCCTAACCCTAACCCGTACCCTTGCTTAAGTAGTCTATTTGTAAGCAACTGAGCTCTATCAAGGAAGTCACTGTAACAACCCCAAGCCCTTGAGTAGCGAATGAGTTGTGAGATGTAAACTCCATATGCTGGTGCTTTTGGAATGTTGCTACAAAGAAAAGGGAAGTTGACTATTGGAAAAGTGAACATCGCGTTTGTCATACAGGCTAGTTTGTAATGTACCTCTGTTGTCAATTTCAAGATGAAGGTCAAGGAACGAAGCCGATGTGGAAGTATCTGTAGTACCCTTTTGGATAAATAAGATGAAGAAAATCACCAAAGCGAGGGTTGTTTAGTGATAAAATATCATATATATAACGGAAGCTGAAATTAAAGGACTGGGCCAGTTTTTTTGTCTTTATTTTGAAGAAGCCCTTCAATGAATTCAGCCTCATAAGAGTGGAGAAACAGATCGGCTAAAAGAGGTGCACAGTTTGTGCCTATTGGAATTCCAATGGTCTGTTGAAAAACAAGTCCTCCAAACTGGACAAATATATTGTCGATCAAAAACTCTAACATTTTGAAAACTACTTCTCCAAGGATATTAGGAGGAAAGCTTGAATTTAACACTACTTATTTGTTATGGGTACCATCAGGACTTGGTTGACCAATTCAGTGTAACTTGTGACTGACGTTTTTTATATTTGACTACATCTTGCTTTGAGTTCCATATAAATTATTAGATATATGTTGTTCCAGGCTACGCTATTTATCCTTCCCTATAGTTATATTAACCTCCATAACACTTAGGTAAAAGCCATATCCGGTTGACCCGAATACATTTGAAGTTGACCTGGATATATCAAGCGATTCTCCCAACGTTTCAAAGCCAGTATTTGTAATTCAAGATTTCAAACGAAATCAAACGGATAAAATTAATCATTTGTTGTATAAAACAACGGCAGTAGAATACCGAGGGAACAAGGGAAACGATGACAACAAAACATCGAAGTCGAAAGACATGGCAGAAACGGCAACAAGGAAAAAAAAATACAAAACAAGGATATGAGACAGCCACAATGCACGGAAATAAAAAGACGATACTAGAACTAAGGCACTTATAGTGTGAACTCCTATGAAAACCGGGAATGACATCAGGTGCTCGGAGGGGGTGGGGATGTGCTGCCCTGTTAGCGATACCCGTTACACTACCAGTGCGGAATATAGTGTTTTGAAAGCTCTGTTTGGTAGCAGATTCGTTAATGTCATTTTCTAACCCTTAGACAAAACCAATGAAACCATGGTTCATGTTACTTCTCTAACCCTCAAACAATACCATAATGAAATTTTGAAAAGATTTTTCTAAATATCAATAGTATTGAAATAATCACAAGGATAAATCGGTAGCACAAACATCACTGACGAAGACCAAACTGAACATTTACTGTATGATATACAAGACAACACGAAAATTTAAAGTACTGACAGTGTGAACTCCCATAAAAACCGAGAGTGACATCAGGTGCTCCGGATGGGTTAGCATGTCCTGCTCTACTAGTGGTACCCTATCAGTTAGTCAATCCAGGGTTTTGCTCTTGCTCTTATCCAATCCAATTAAGTATTTAAAACAGAGTCATAAATACACAAATTGATTAACTAAT
>MJUU01010124.1:0-12340 GCA_002080025.1 Modiolus philippinarum | reverse complement strand
AAAGTTTCTATTGAATTGTCATATTAACAAGGTTTTTTAAAAATATATATTTATTATAACACAACCTGCATAGAAAGACATGACTAAATTCGATAAAAAAGTTATGTCAGACAATAAGATAATAAATAAGCTAATACAAAGTTAAAGTATAATATTGGCAAAATTATTGAGTTCCCACTGTTTCTGCTTGTCCTTGAGGAAATTTTAATGGTATCTGAAATAAAATGAAATATAATAAACATCAATATACTGGTAATAATTTTTTCAAGTTTGTGCTGAGTTAAACACAATTTATAAATGACGTTAATGTTTCAGATTTCTTTATATTTATTTACTGAAATTTCAAGTTCATAATTGTTTTCGCAGTTCTATAAGATATTTAGATTTATAACTGGAATTCGCTGCATATGCCATACGCATACTTTTTTTCGTTTTTCTCGGGTGTTCATATTTTTCATTTATGTATGAAATAATAGAATATAGAATTTATAATGCATATGCAAGCATTTTGACTGTACGGCCATTTTGAAAAATTAGAATTCATCAGTACTGCTTTTATCCAAAGACAGAAATCTCCACTTCTAAATTAAAAGGGGTGAGGAATTAAAGCAATTGAAGGGGAGGTTTGGCATGCCATAAAACCGGTTAACCCACAATTTCTTTTCAAATGCCTGTACTAAGTCAGGACCATTGCGGTCGGCATTTTGTGCCGGTGATTTCCACCTGATGTGTCTTTTTCTCATGGACTTCGACTCTCAACAATTCTTTTCGGCAATGTTGTTATTACCCCATTTAAACCAGTCAATAGCGAAACCATGAACAAAAGAGTTAACATCCCAAAACCTTGCAATTTAGATAAAGCACGTACTGAGAAAATGAAATAAATACAGAACTGGTCTTCAACGAAAGTAAAGCACTAGCACTAGCAGCGTGAGTAAATAAAAGTGACAACAAAAGTCCAAAGCAATTAGAGGGAGAGACCAGTAAGGAAAATCCATAAGCCGTAAAACAGTATCGAGAACACACAATCCAACACATAAATATTTTATACCAGCCGTCATATTCCCCACTTGGAACGGAATATATACAAATAGTGACACAATAATACCTAATAGTTTGTCACGTAGTATTCTACAGTTACGATATGAATTCTTTAAAGCAACCCGTTCAGGATGAAAAAAAAGATATAATGCCCACTGACATGACGAAATAGGATATTTACAGGCATTCAATGTGAAGCAACAATTACTTCTACTGTCGTGCACGAATTCCCGAAAACTCAGGAGAAAATTGTCAACGAGACATATATGTACATTCAACTTTTGTCTCATAAAACTGATTACTGCTAACATAGAAAGATTTGCATCTTTGTATATTTTAAACTTGTACATAGAATAGGAGATTCAGTAAAACTATCTGGCTTTTTACAAGGCACATTAATCCCTTTACCATATTGTCAATGAAATCAGATAAAGTTAATTCACATGATATTTCTTTTTTAACCTTTATTCAATAAAATGACGACTTCTGTTATAATTTGATAACCACTATTGATCAAGTATATAAGGAATTTTATTGTAGCTTTTATATAACTTTAATATGTTCTTGTCATACTGGTTATTACAGCTCATTTTTTGTATCATTCAAACTATTATATAATGTCATTTGACATTTGATGTATGATAGAGAACAATAATATGTTCTTACGCACGACCTCAGCAATTCACTAATGCTCTAAATCTACTAAATAATAAAACTTCGATTCAATTTGTAAAAATATGGTTGATTTAGAAAATTGAATCTGACTGATTACATTAGATTAAGGATCGTTTACTTACAATTGGGCGCCTGTGTGTCAGTTTAGTTAGGGAGTAAAAAGTATATTTGAGTTTACTGATAATCTTTTTATTCTATTTTACTGAACATACAAGTAACACCTTTAACCTATTAGATCTCTTAGTGTCTTGGAACATTACAAAATAACAAGACACCGAATTTACAGTAGATGATAGTTCTGCAGATGACCTATGTCTATTCAGTAGTGATATATTCAGATCATTTTAGGACCAAAATGAAGAACATTACAAATAACCTTAGGCCTAAAATTCACTGCCAAAATAGATCCTTGGTTTAACAAAATATCTCAAAATTAGGTATTGTTAATTTTCAAAATAATTTATTTATTAATCCATGTAGCAAACACCACATAAGAGAGATTTAAAAAATGTGAAGGATGTATCAACATCAGTCTACAGTACAAATAATAAATACTTTGATACGGATCAGAATGGACGGATGCAGCTACGTCATTTTTGTTTTGTTATTTTAAATATATATATCCAAGACGGGCGTTTTTTATCAGAGCATTAATAATCACAAAATTCATATGCAGTTATTATCAGTGTTTGTTCCCGTGCTTTGTCATTTGTGCGTTTTTTCCGTGCATAATTCTTTTTTATCCTTTCTTTCTTTTTTTTCTTCATGAAAATACCTAATTGGTCTGTTCTTCTCTTTGTATTTGAAGATGTCTTTTCTGTAAAATAAAAAACTTGCTATATAAATGCTTCATTTAGACCATGTTTGATATTTTAATTAAGTAAACATCAATATAGTGTTACAATTGCATGATCAAGGATAAGTTTTAATAGTTTTATAATTGAAACAACATTAATTTGTCACTAGAACTATTCAATCAAAATTAGGAAAAAGAATAATGCTCAAAAAAGAAAACAAAACATGTTCTGCTGCATAACGATAGGTGTTCGATCTATTTTTATTTTGACTACCTTCAATAAACACGAACTTCTAATTGAAACATTATTTATTACATGCACGTCTATTCCGCGATTAACCAATCTAAAACTGCAAAGTGTCGTGGGCACATTACAAAGCGTTATTTTCAATTCTCTGTGCTCATAAATAAAAACTTATTGTAGTAGAATGTGATAAAAGCTAGTTCAAGTACAACAAAAGGAAAAAAGAATTTACATCCTGAAAGTTAAGAGCCGTTCAGATATAAAAACATCGAGAAAACGAAATCAAAGCTTTATGCATCCATCCATTTACAAAACTACAAACAAAAGCAGAACTCTTTGGAACAACTCAGTGGAACAGGTTCTTCACCTTTCCCAAATTTACATAATATCTACATCGGATCTACACAAAGTAGCTTAACCTTGAAAAGACAACCGGTACATCCAACTTCTCTGCTCCTCTGCTTCATACCTTAAACTTAGTTATATGTTGATGAACATCTATTAAATACCTAATAAAGTTCTTTTTTTTTATTGTTTGTATAAGACGATTTTTACACCTTGTTGTATTAGGCTGTCACGGAGATAACCATGCTGAATGAGTAAGTCCGAAAGCGGTATTAGCTTTCATGGATCAACTGTGAAACACTCATTTCATGTGCGATAGAAGTTGGAATATTACTCTCCATGATAGATTCATTGATTATTTTGAAATTAAAGTCGTCTATTTCATTCCATCATATTCGTGGAGCAGATCATGCTTACCCTTCCGGAGCACCTAATGATACCTCAGTTTTTATAGGGGTTCACACTGCTAGTGTTTTAGTTTTGTGGCGTTTTTGTTCATTTTTGTTTGTTTATTATGTCTTTGTCATACTGTCTAAATTGCTGTGAATTGCCGTGATTTTGGATTTATGATTTTAGAATTTCCCCTTTCCTCGATCTTGCTTCGGTATTCTTTTACCGATGTATTCGAGATGATGTAGGTCCAAAAAAGGTGTAGATTTAGACATTTCTTTAGTTGCATTATATCTAATTCTGAATTAAAACTTAATGGGATCCATTAAGCAAAAAATATTATCTCATCCAAGCATACCCGTAGGGATGTGAAGGATGAGACACATTCTTATAGTTGAGCCAGAGGCTCAAGAAGGTATTTATTGAGAATATTATTTCCCGAGTGCGACGAGGTACAATGTAAACAACTCTTTTCAAAGAGGTCAAAAACTGGTCCTATATCACAACATGTATATCACGTGATATAAGACTTGGTATATAAGCAAGACCACACTACAATCGCCATTACTTAAAAGCATGTTAGTGTCAACCTCATACCAAAGGAAGGGTAGGGTGGGTCCATAAATACCTTCTTGAGCCTCCGGCTCAACTATAAGAATATGTCTCATCCTTCACATCCCTACGGGTATGCTTGGATGAGATAACATTCTAATGCGTTTCGCCTTCGGTCTCGAAGGTATTTATTGAGCATGTTCAAAGAGTTGACACAAACAACATACAAAGTAATTCCTTAACAAGGAAAGTGAGGCACAGGCAAACAAATATCCTGTTTTCATAAATAAAACACATTGCAAATTCACGTTTATTATCATACAATGCAAAATTATTCACAAAACAGCAATTTCATTTAGCTTTAAACAACAAATGTTCATAAGTGAGTAAATTCACTAAAATGTCCATTAAATCTAAATCCATTACAGGAATCCATATAAAGGCACAAATGGAGTGATTATACACCATTTCAAAGTTCATCCAAATAAAAGTTTATGATATCCACTCTAAACTCACAAGTTTCCTAACTTGTATTTAAAACAGAAGTAGCAAAAGTATTACAATTAGCTCCAGGTAAATCTTTATGGTAAAATTTGTGAAAGGTTTTGGCGTTTGACGAGTTAGCTGTTTCCAATATATCTTTCATAGATACTCCTGCCGAGTAAGCCACAGAGGCTGCAGTGCCACGAAACGAATGCGCACTGAAAGTATCATTGTTTTTGTCAGCTAAAACTAAAACTGTTTTTAGCCATCTTGCTAAAGTACAAGTTGTTACTTTATTAAAAGTCTTATATGATATAAAGAGATTTGAACATTTCCTTAACTCTGATGTTCTTTTCAAATATTCTTGTAAAGTGGTCAAAACACATAATTCTGACAATTCTGGTTTATCATATTTATACAAAATAATCTTTGGTAAAGGAATGCCTGGTCTAGATGTTTTAAGAACACTAGAAATTTGAAAAATTACTCTATCAGCATAGATACTCATGCATTTTATGTCTAATGCAAGTAAAGTTTGTGCTCTTGAAGCTGTGGTCAAAGCTATCAAAGTAATAAACTTATAAGTTAACATTTTTAAAGTTAATTTTTCCACCGGCATAAGCTTAGAGATAAAAACCAAAACTTTAGAAACATCCCAAGTACTTCTACATTTGGGAATAGGAGGTCTTATATTATAAAATCCTTTCAAAAATCTGGGGAGTAAAAACAGGGTTTGAAACCCACTTAACATAAAAAAAATTAATGAACCCGCATTTATTTATGCGTAATAAGTATTGAATAAGACACATTAAGTCTAACAAGATGTGATAAAAAATTCACTACATCAATTTCAGACGGTCTATACTGATTAATCTTCCATTTATTGCACCAAAGTGTCCACTTTTTCCAACAGAGTTCATATTGCTTGTTGGTTGAATTTCTCCATGGGGATGTGATAATTGTGACATCGAAGATTGAAACTCTATTCTGCAAAGCTGACATGATACACAACAGGCGACTACTATAAGGTTTTTCATAAGCGCGTGTTCCTCTCCCGAATGTGGCATCAGCAATAAATCTCTGTGTCCTGGCAGTCTAGCAGGAGTAGAAATTAAGGCTGAAATTAACAGAGGATACCAATTTTGAGTTGGCCAAAAAGGTACAATCAAAATGGCTTTATCTACTTTATCATCAAAAATTTTATTAAGTATTCTCCCTATCAGTCTAAAGGGAGGAAAAATATATGGTAAAAACTCTGACCATTGAATAGAAAAAGCATCAGTGGCAAAAGCTTCTGGGTCATATGACAAAGATATAAACTTGTCGAGTTGTTTGTTTAATCGTGTTGCAAACAAATCTACGTCTGGTGTGAAAAAATGATTACACACCCTTTGAAATATAACATTTTTCAATTCCCATTCCTTAGAATCTGAGAAATTTCTTGACATGATATCTGCTTTTATGTTTTGCTCTCCTGGAATATGTTGTGCCGATAGGTGAATATTTTTATCTGAGCACCAATTCCATATGTCTGAAGCGAGGAGATCAAGCTCCAAAGAATTCATTCCACCCATATTATTGATATATGAGACTGCTGTAGAATTATCACATTTTATGCAAATATGAAGAGACTTTGACTCTGAGAAAAATGATTTCAGTGATAGAAATATTGCTAATAATTTTAAAAAGTTGATATGGTGAGTGGATTCTTGCAATGACCATCTACCACCAGTGCTTTTGCTACCAAAACGAACATCCCATCCTGCTAAAGAGGCATCAGTTTCTATCCAGGCCTGTATTGGCTCTGGTCTAATAGCCTTCCCATTTAATTTTCTCAGATTTTTTATCCACCAGTGAATTTCATTTATACTTTTATCAGAAAGTAACATTTTCGAATCATAATTGTTTGTTTTTCTCAAGTCATGTATTTTATCTCTCTCCAAAGCTCTGTAATGTAAAGTTCCTAATAGTACAGCATTAAAGGCATGGACTATTAAACCAATAAGTGAGGCTAGTTTTCTTATTTCTATTGTCTTTTGATCAAGTATACTTGAACAAGTGATAAAATCTTTTGAATTTTCTCATCAGTCAAAAATACTTTAAATTCAAGGGAGTCTATTATCAGACCAAAGAATGTAATTCTTTGGGTAGGTATCAAGGCTGACTTTTTGAAATTGACTCTAAAGCCAAGATTATTAAATTCATTTACAATAAATTGTGTTTCCATTGAACACTTCTGGAAGTCTCTATTAGCAATTAGTGAGTCATCAATATAATAACAGCACTTAATGCCATATTTTCTAAATCTTGCAAAGATTGGTCTCATCACTTTTGTAAAAATTCTTGGTGCTGAAGCAATGCCAAAGGGGAGGACACGGAATCTGTATAAGGTGTCCCTCCAAAAAAAAAGGATAAAAATGTCCTAAATTCTGGATGTATGCTAATGCTGAAGTAGGTATCCTTCAAATCAATCGATGTCATGAAATCTTTTTCTTGTATCAGTTCTAAAGCATAATTCAAATTTTCTTGTTTGAAGTGATGGTATACAATAAACTCATTTAAGTTTCTTAAATTTGTTACTGGTCTCAAACTTCCATCCTTTTTTGGTACCAGAAAAATATTTGAAATAAACTCATCAGTTTTCTGGGGAACTATCTCTATAGCACCTTTTTGTAATAGGGTATTAACCTCTGCATCAACTAGCTCAAACTCACTTTTGGAAAAAGGTATTTCTTTTGGTAAAGAGCTTTGGTGAGGATATTAAGTAAATTCAATTTTATAGCCACTTACAATATCCAAAATCCACTCATCATTAGTATATTTTTTCCAATAATTATAATTCAATTTTCTTACCTTATCTATTGGTAATTGTAGTTCTGGTAGCTGGTCTTCTTTTGACCGCCTCTGAGGTTGAGTTGACTTGATCCTGGTAGTTGTGACGATTTCTGCCTCTTGGCACATGAACTACTGCCTGATTGCCCTGTTGACCCCTGTCTGCAACTGGGCCTTTGAAGTTTAAATTATAATTGTACCCTTTAGAACGATTTCCAAACTTCGTTATTCCAATCGGGTACTTACTGATGTCCCCAAGTTCCTTGAGTCTGGCAGTGCAATTGTCCCCAAATAAATTGTTAGTTATTGGGACATCAGCGTTACAAATCTTCTTGTAACGATTGGATATAGAACTTTTCGTTTCATATCTCCTCTTTTGGGACAAATGGTAAAAACTGTGTCCAAGCAAACTGATAGAATCAGTTAATAACTCCTTTGTCTTACTTGGATCTAAGGGTTCTTTTCCCTTGGATAACTGGTCAGCCAGTTGGAGGATTGGAACAATACCCAAAGCCATTCTTATGAATTTCTTGCAAATTTAAATCATTGCTGTGTGTTTGCTTACTAAGAGCATCCCATATTTCTTTGTTGACCCTTGGGGCACAGAGATTTTCACAATTTTCATGCCTTAAATGTCTTTTGGCAATATCCAATATACTATCTTTACTGGATTTTACAGACATAGCTGCAATTAAAGCGTTAGCCAATGCTGCATCTATTGCAGGGCCTGTCTTTTTCTCTGTGTTTAACTAGGGAATATCCCATTGTATTTCCTCCTCAAGATTATTAATAACATCAACACCTAATTGATTACTTGTTTCAAGTGAGGGGTTATCAAAGGCCTGTTTAAAGGCCTCTTGTGGATCAACACCTGGGTTGTCCATGAAGTGAGTGCCAGTATGATCTGACAAACTGTCAAGATCAAAGTCATAAAAATCATAATCTATTTGGGCATCCTCATAAGAGTCCCCTAGGCTAATGAACTGCCTTGCAGGCCTAGCACAACAATTATTGTCAATTGTTCTAGTGACAGTTTCAGGAATTTGCCGGTGAAAAGCCTGATTAGAATTATAGAGCGTTTGGGCTTCCGTATTTGCCACACTACTACGTTCCATATTGTTGGAAACGCTGCGCTCCGTAGTTTTATCGGCAATATAACTTAGAAACATGTTTGACAACGTTGAAATTGAACTAGCCATGCTGTCAATCCCAAGTTGAGATTTCAGCTCATTTAAATTTACATAAGAACAAGTTACTAGTAACTGTCTTTTTTATTGCCGTACGTTTAGCAATTTTAGGCTTGACAATATTCAATACTTCAGACGACTTTCTCTTAGTCGTCGAGCCTCCTTTAATTATTCGGCCTTTCTTCTGACCGTCATTAGATGTAACCGCTCTGGTTTGTATTTTGTCAGTTTTATTTAATAAATTCTCATTGTCATCATCGACAAAACTATCATCATTGTCTGAATTTAATGACAAAACATCGTCACTTAAATTCTCCGCCATTTTACGGATTTGACTACACACCTGTGTACCATTGTACAGGTAAACTATAATTACTTCAACTTAGACAACGTTCTTGGTTAAATAAAATATTCTGGACAGCGTCCCAGAATTTTATTTCAATTTTATAATAAATATATTCCGAGCATGTAACCTCGCCGCTCGAAAAATAACAATGGCGATTGTAGTGTGGTCTTGCTTATATACCATGTCTGGGATCACGTGATATACAGGTTGTGATATAGGACCAGTTTTTGACCTCTTTGAAAAGAGTTGTTTACATTGTACCTCGTCGCACTCGAGAAATGATATGCTCAATAAAGACCGAAGGCGAAACGTATCAGAATGCGATATTAATTGGAAGAAAATCATCGATTTATCTTTCAGTGTGATTGTGGGATCTAGAATTCTTTATTCGTGAACAATTAAAAGTCAGTGGAGAAATTCACTTCCGTAGGAGAATAAAACAAGTCCAAGTCTTCGGGTAAAGGAGCATAATCGTACCCATTGGTATAACACATTGCTGTCGATTGACAGCATCTCAAAACATGACAAATATATTATTAATAAAAAAACTACGTCTACTTCACACCT
The DNA here is from genome assembly GCA_002080025.1 of Modiolus philippinarum. Taxonomy (NCBI): domain Eukaryota; kingdom Metazoa; phylum Mollusca; class Bivalvia; order Mytilida; family Modiolidae; genus Modiolus; species Modiolus philippinarum. The sequence continues at coordinate 2,882 of MJUU01010124.1, read as the reverse complement.
GTTTTTTATCAGAATATATGTATCCTTTCAAATTGGTTTGTAAAAAATGGATTTATGACCCAATGCAAAAATTTTCATTTATTAAGCAAATGCATTTCAAATGATGGATTAATTTGCGTTTTGTAGATGACCTAAGGTGTAGATATAATCAGATATTTTGGAAAACCGTACATAAATCATTAAATGTTGATGCATGTAAGAAACAAAACCCAAAAGCCCCAAAAACACGACAAAGTCAGATAAGGACAAATCTTCCATAAGGAAGATACTCCTTAAATTTGGATAGTGTTTCTTTCTAAATTATCAGCTTTTGGCACAATACATTATGATAAATACGTACTGAACGAGTGGGTGAAGTCACTTTAAAGCTTACCATATACATTTGGACTAGAGGTATATTGACTTCATATCACTTTAAATACAGAAGATGTACGTTTTAATATTAACACAGTATCTTTGGTTGTATCAGGGCGCGAACATTTTATATTTTACGAAAAGATATGGAGTAGATGAACATGAGACCATAACACATATGTCAACTTCAACTGCAATAATTTAATGTATGTTTAATTGTATGTTTTGCTGTACTTTTGACTCATTTTGACTACCCGTTTTGCATTAGATATGTAGGGATGTTATTCGATTTGATATACAATTATTAAATATTCGAATTTTACTTTAATTGCAACATATCCAGATCAACATTAAAAATTTAAATGGAATTTTGTTTGCGAATTGTTTTTCACGTATATCACCGCTATAATTAAGTGTCAAAATGATTACAGTAAGCGTTTACACTTGACCCTACTTAAAACAAATATTTTCTGATTTTTTGCTAATATTGCAAATGCCTCCCTGCTTGAGACAAATATTTTCAGAATTTCTTATTGTTTTGTGATTACTTATTTCAAATATTTACATCGTTAACTGGTATGTATGCCAAACTTCCCCTTTCTATATATGTTATTCCTTTCCACTTGTCTTGAAGATGACACTTACCATTACTTAAAACAAATATTTTCTGCCTTCCTGTTTGATTTGTAGATGTTCGACAAAGATACTCGGCTGTGTCCTCTTTTGTGGCATGCTTTATTGTAAGTATACTGTGTACATTAAAGTCTAAAATTTCTGTTATAATGTGTATTCTCCCATCTTTTGAATCGACTATGACACCATCAATATACCAATCTAAGTCAAATAACTCCTTATTGTATTCAGTTGTAGAAACGTTACATGAAACATGCAATTCATTCCCAACATCGACAGTTTCAGGTCCAGAAATAATGACGTCTATTGAAATAAAATACATTCCACAATTCAACATTCATCATGACATGAATAGCAAAAATAACAAATAAATGCAAAAATCAATCTGCAAAGTTTTACGATAACAATATTAAATTTGAGTCTTCATCTTCACATGCAAATGGAATATCAGATTACAGTATTCTGAAATTATCAATGAAAAGAATGTAGAACAGTTTTTTTTTATCCTTATAACGATATACTCAGCACCAAAATTAAATGCTCTATATTCTATTCATCTTCTGCTTCTCTGTAGTTTTAATAAATACGCCTAAAATTTGGTCAGGTTTGATAGGAAGTAATGGGTGTGCATTGAACTTATCTGCAATGCTGAATGAGAGTAAACATATGTTAAATATTTCGGCAATCCAAGTCTTGTAAATCAACAAAAATAAAAGACAAAAGTACGAACTTGACGGTACGTTACACAGGAATATGTCACTGGTTTGGCTTTTCGAAGATTTTTCTGTTCGTTGATTAGAAGAACCTTCTGTGGTTGAGTTTACCAATTTTTTACTATGATTTGAGGTTATTGAATGAAGTATGTTACACACGCATGCATATTTGTGACTGAGCCATCAGTGAAAAACAATATATTTGTGCACAAGACTAGGGATGTGTGCTCCTCGTATTCCTCAAATTTAGGATTTGTTTCAACAAAAATACAAAGGACTTCTTTATGAGAAAATAATTTGAAGGATCGCTTGGCAGGGAACTCTTTTTTTTTCATTTGTATAAAATATTTTGTTTTTATTTTCTAATGAAACACAAAAAATCAATTTCCTTAGATTTTAGCCTCATAATTTTTGAAGTGTACATTAAGAAATTGTGACGAAAAAGGCTAAGGATGATCCGGAAAATATGAAATGCATTCAAATTAAAAACAAAAAGAGAGGAGTTCGAAGATGGAATGCTAACAAAAGAGGAGCAAACATACTTAGTAAGTCTACGATGTCATTAGATTAACTCCAATGAAGCATACACATGCGTGAAGCTAGAATGTGTGTTACAAGAACATCTATTTTTCATGCTGTGTTATAATTGATATACGCAATGTAGATATGAAAAAGAAAGGAAATGGGTAAATGTCAAGGAGACAACATCCCATCTCCAGGTAAAACGATCCAAAACAAATCATCTAAGGGTCCCCGTACGGTCTCCAACACATGTTTAAAGTTCTTATCTGTCACAGAACCCTCAACGTGTAATAAGGGAACGGTTAAATATGGCCAATGGTACAACATTGATACATGTAGATATTCGTGTCCATGTCACGTCATTAACGCTTTTGGACTTTACCCTGGATTTACACAATGACAGAGTTACGGGTATTTTCTATTCTAAAGAACCTGACAACATTCTGTCTTTATGAAAATTCACCCTAACAGAGCAGAAGTTTATAAAGGATTGTTTTTTTTTGGTTTTTTTTGGGGGGGGAGGGGGNGGGGGGGGGGGGGGGGGGGGTTGTCTTTGTTCGTTCAGATCTAAATTTTGCAATGTATCTTTTTATTAACATATATATTTTTCCTTCCAGATTCTCATGTATCTATTTGTGTGATTTGCAGTATAACAAAGGA
>MJUU01010123.1:10724-26805 GCA_002080025.1 Modiolus philippinarum | reverse complement strand
AGCCATGGCCCAGGTGAGCGATACAGGCTCTTGAGAGCCTCTTGTTACATATCTTTGAGTTTATGGTCTTCCAATCATTTAGATTTCATCTGCACTGAAGAGACATAAGTTGTCGAAATGCGCATATGCAGAAATTAAATTAACAGTAACTTCGGTATTTACTTATTTGTAACCATTGGGTCGATGCCACTGCTGGTGGACTGTTAGTTCTCGAGGGTATTCACCAGCCCAGTAGTCAGTACTTCGGTGCTGACCCGAAAGCCGATTATATTTGGAACCTTACAATATCTAAATTTTTGTAAATTTTGTTGAAAACTAAGGAGTATCTCCCTCATGCAAAGCCCTGTCCTTAGCTGATTTTGGTTTTATATTTAGATCATATTGGTTATTTGTTCTCTATCAGTTTTTGCATATCTTTGAGTTTATGATCTTCCAAACGTTTAGATTTTATCTGCACTGAAGAGACATAAATTGTCGAAACCCGCATATGCAGAAATTAAATTAACAGTAAATTCGGTATTTAGTTATTTGTAACCACTGTGTCGATGCCACTGCTGGTGGACTGTTAGTCCCCGAGGGTATTCACCAGCCCAGTAGTCAATACTTCGGTGCTGACCCCAAAAGCCGATTATATTTGGAACCTTACAATATCTAAATTTTTGTAAATTTTGTTGAAAACTAAGGAGTATCTCCCTCATGCAAAGCTCTGTCCTTAGCTGATTTTGGCTTTATATTTAGATCATATTAGTTATTTGTTCTCTATCAGTTTTTACATATCTTTGGATTTTATGGTCTTCCAAACGTTTAGATTTTATCTGCACTGAAGAGACATAAGTTGTCGAAATGCGCATATGCAGAAAGTAAATTAACAGTAACTTCGGTATTTAGTTATTGGTATACGGGGATGTGCATTTTTTTCGGGTCCCTTTTTCAGGTCTTAGTGTTGATTTGGGGGGACTTTTTCAGGCTTTGGTATTGATTTGGGTTATCTTTTTGAGTACATGAATCTTTTTTGGGTGTATATTTCACAAGTTAAGTATGGTTTCGGGTATATGTTTTAATGGTCTGGCACTCAAGTATAACAAAATGAAATTTAATGGTTCAGTTTGAATCAACATCACTCATATACCTCTGCAATTTGCTTTCAAACATGAATATTATACATGTACAATACATTTTTGTTAGCCGATATTTGATTGGGTACATGTATATGCTTTGGTATAGATTCGGGTATACTTTTATCTTCTTTTTTGGTATTGATTCGGGTAGGTTTTTAAGTTTTGTTAATGCACATACCCGTCAAAATTTTACCAAGTAACCCCCCCCCCCCCCCCACCCACCTACCCACAGATATTGCGACATTTAAAAAAAATTGTAAGAATCCTATAAATTAGTCCATTTTGACGTAAATATCACAATTTGTAAATATTGATCAATGATTGATTTCGTATGCTACATTTTACGTACTTGAAATGGTAAAATTTGATTTAATTTATTTATAGATACATGTACTTTGAATTGAAATTTCCCCCTTTTGTGCACGTGCATCAGTTGGGACATTACGTATTATTTTTCTTTTGTGATTGGTTCATCGTATTTGACTTCACCTCCATAATGTTCAGTAAGAAGTTACCTTTAAAATGGAATGAAAGTCAAAGATCAAGGCCCCTACCAAAACATTCATTAATGTTTTTTCCATTGAACTAGTCAGTCTTTACGTTAATTTACATAACAAGCTACATTCTAACAAATGTCTAGTTTAATTACGGGTTTCCCTTCAAGTCGGAACTCTTATTATGGACAGTTAAAAGATATCATTGTTCTTTTTTTACGTTTTTTTTTTCTTTACGGATCTTCCGTGAATTGTGAGATTATACCATGGATAAAAAATATCTGAGATTAATTCTTCGTCTTAAAAAGACCGCGAAGTCGAAAGTGTGAGAGTTATTGTTTTGAACTTTTAAACAATGGTCGAACATTGCTTAATGTTGATGTTGAATCCTTAATACCTGTCTCACATACCGATAGTAACAAATTCCCCGCATACTAGTAGAAAAAGAAAACTAGGTAAACCATGAAAAAATTGATAGAATGACTTATTTATTATTCTGCATTCTTGTCGTAGAAATAGCTATAAATACCTTCCATACTTTGGACTATAATACTTACGTGTTCCACAAAATAACAAAAAGAAAATCTACAAAAAATCATTTATACCGTCACAGAGTTAACCTCCCTTAGGGAACGACCATTTGATTTTTATGGGGGGGCTATGGTCAAATTTAAAATAAAAAGGCAGGATGCCAAAAATCTAGAAAAAATAACCAGGACAGTACTTGTCCTGAAAAAAAATGCAGGATGGTAGATTTGGTTGTATAATTTTAAGGATATTGAAAAGAAAAAGTCAGGCGCGCGTAAGCGCGCAAAAAAAATGCAGGCTTTCAATTTTCCAAAAATAAAAAGGCAGGATGGAAAATTTGACCATAGCCCCCCATAAAAATCAAATGGTTGCTCCCTTAACCCTCAACACTTTGTAACTGGGTAAACTCATAGCTGATAAATTGTATCGAGAAACATAGGTTATTACTGAATTTTGATGCATTTAAAGGGAAATAATGGTAGACCGTTTAGGGGTTATTGATTCAGTATTCTTCTATCGAAGAACGGTAACATGTTATTTTAGATCATTTTACACCTGGGGCTCTTACAATTAAATAAGGGGATTTATTATATAGAGGACGATGAAAGATTAAAAATTCTCTGTGAAATAAAAGTGACAAATTTAACTGCGAAATTATTTTCTATAATCTCACTCTAGGAAGTGACGTCACAATAGACGTCGTCAACGTTGTTGCTCAACGTTGTTTAAGCTGGTTCCCGGCTGACTATTCACTTATTCTCTATGAGATGATAGTTGAGTAGTCAGCCGGGAACCAGCTTAAACGTTGTTTTACATTTAAAAAAGGAAGATAACAGAAACAGTTACGTCCAAGTTTTTCTGGATTTTTTCTCATTAGTTTTTGATCAAACGCGATTGAGAATCGTTAACTAACAGAAGCACTCTGAAACTGAACACGGATAGCTGCTTAAATGTAAAAGAGAAATTATGTGTCTTCTTTCGTTACTGTAGGAACATATCATTAAACGATGTTTGATGTATCATGCAATCCTGGGGCACTAATTTGGTAAATAAGATATTCCTATTCTGATTATATAGGCCTGTGGACATTTAACTGATTTCCAGGATTTTTACTTAAAGCACATGGAAGACACAAAAGACATTCAAAGTCAATAACTGTCGGTAAGACGCGACCTTAAAAATTTGACTAGGTTTAAGGTGAAAGTTCCGATCAGAACATTAATTGATGGATCAGTTATCAATTAAGTAGATACTTGAGTTTACATTGAAAAAAAAGTAAGAAGTTAGCCATAAGAACTACCAATAATGAATGAATATGGTACAATCTCCAGGAAAGACATATTAATTGATCTTGATACAGTTGAAATACAATAAAGGTTATTTTTATTTTCGTAAATGATGCGTTTATTTTTTGTGTTCACATTTGATTTGTTTCAAGAATATAATAGTAATAGACCTAAACCTTTATTAACGAAATAAACCATAGTATCAAAATTTTAATTACTATATTTCAAAGCTATTCAAGGTCGTTGCCACCTATGATTTTTAAATGGGGTCAGTTATGCGGACTCCTCTGCGGTCTTTTTCCATATTATAACATATAAAATATATTGCCCATGAACACCCATTTTTCATGTTATATTCTAAAAGCAGGTACCTTCAAGGAATTTTTGACAAAATTTCAATAAATTGACTTTACTCCTTCAAGCGAATTTCAAGACTTACAAATTTTCATACAACGTATATGACAAACAGAAAAAAGACATTTCCGCCAACGTTTTACAATCAAGCCTTGAACATATTATTTTTTCTTGTTTATTGTCAACCTTTCATTAAGTTCTACTAATTTAGACCACTTATATGAAATTCTCATTCTTTCATTCAATGGTGGCACCTACCTTAAAAGAGAAACTAAGCAGCGGATTTTAATGTCGTAATACAGGTATAAAGAAAAGTCTGTTGTGAAGAATGATCCATACTCATTGATATTTATTCTGGAAAACATGACAAGACTTTCGATGCTTAGAGTCGTCTTTCTGTCAAAGAATCATCTCATCTGGTCCTTGGATGCGCTAAAAAACCGTAAGAGATGTTGAATTAAAAAAGGTAAGTCACGGCTGAACTCCGTTTTTTGTGATTGCCTCTGATTTTTTTTTGTATCTTTAAATAATTTTCTCAGAACTATAATCATTACTTCCACCGCTGAACTTAAGTTATATGTATTACATCAAAAATGCCATGGTTAAAGGCTATTGGTGACCTGACCTTTGATCTGAGGCCATGTTACAGGAAAATTCAGGAACTGCAATAGCGTGTCAATGTAATGTACAAATAACAAAATACCGAAGTTACTGTAAATGTGGGTTCTGCGGGCCATTTCGACAACTGATGTCTCTTCAGTGCAAATAAAATCAAAATATTTGGAAAACCATAAACCAAAAATTCGTAAAATCTAATAGAACACAAAGAACTAAAAAGATCTAAACAAAAAAGTACCCCTAGATGCTTTGTTTTGGGTAGTTTTAACCTGGATATGGGATGTTGTCTCCTTGACATTTTCCCCATTGCCTTTCTTTTCCATTTTTGTTAAGATGTAAATTCGATGAATTTGGTAAAAATAATGGGACCAGCTGTTATGGACCAATGCACCAAAACAAATTTTTGATGTCTGTTTTGAATTTTAGTCTCAGCTCAAAACCATAAGAACAGATATTCAATACAAAACGTCCCGTAAGAAGTGACCTCCAAATGATGCAAAGGGCTCAACTCCCAAGGCAAAGTGCTTACAATAAAGCTTGACGTTTGGATGCGTTTTGACGTTCGACGTTCATCTACATTTTCAAAATATATATGTTATAAGACATTAAGGAATCAATAATCGGACAGAGAAACACCTATCTTCAAAGAGGAGACGTCTTCTCTCTTTCTTAGAAAGTATTGTAAAAATTGTGAAGAGAAAAGCTTTGATATTTGGTACCCTGGTTTAGAAATGACTGAGGTCGACCGACTGACATCTTTAACCCTTTTTACCTCACTTTAATGACCACATGAGCTTTTGCCATCACTTGGTCGTCAACAATTTCCAAAAACAAAAAAATTCTCTCCTGAAACTGCTGGGCCATCTGTACCCAAACTTGGTGTGAATTATCACCCGGGTATGCAGTTTCAAAATTGTGTTCGATTAGTCTGAAGACCAAACAACATGGCCGCTGTAAAGGAAAATAAAGCATAGGAGTAAATTTCTGTTTTTAAAAAATTGATATGTGTTCCATGGAACACTTGTGTCGCCTGCACTACAGAAGAGCCATTTTTGGTCCAGCGAAGCTCTAAAATATGCAAAATTAAAATTTTACTGATAATGTGCATGTCTAGATTAGGAGAAAAACATATTCTGCAAATTTGGTTAAGAATATGAATTAACGTTTTAAGGACTTGCTGATTTAACATATGAGCTTAGTGGCTTGGCAAACTTCTAGAATCGGTAAAAAAAAATCTAAGTATAATGTGCATAACCAGACCTGATATACAACATATACTGAAAATTAGGTTGGAATCTGACAGACAGTTGTGTAGCCAGAAGGAGTCGAAGATTAAAAAACCCAATTAACAAATGAGCTAGTTTGGCTCCGTTCTCAAAATTTTAAATATCGGGTGCGCAACTATATCAAGTAATCAATGTATTCTGAAAGGCTGGTTGGAATATGATTTACAGTTTTGAAGGAGTTCCACATAAACAAACAGAATTAACAAATGGGCTACTCTGGCTCAGTGAACCTGTAAAACTGCAAAATCAAAATTTTAAGTATCAGATGCACAACTACATCAGGTGAACAACATATCCTGCAAGTTTGGCTGGAATCGGACTGGCAGTTTTGAAGGAGTTGCGGATTCAAAACAGACAGACTCACAAATGAGCTATTTTGGCTCCGTTAACCTCTTAAATTTGTAAAATCAAAATTTTAAATATCAGGAGCACAACTAAACCAGTTGAACAGCATATCCTGAAAGTTTGGTAGCAATCGGACAAGTGGTTTTGAAGGCCGGAGTTGTGGATTCAAAAACTGTCGGGACGACGCAGGACGACGACGTAAGACGACGGAAAGTAATTCCTATGTGTCGACTCTGCTTACAGCAGGCGACACAAAAACCGTTACAGATATAAAAAAAAAAATCTGAAATGGGTAAAAATGATCAGCCTCACCAGATCAACCAGCCCTGCATTTTGCACAAGATCTATAAAACCGCTGCCACACAAACAGACGTAAATATAGCTTTTCACAATGAGTAGTGAGTGGATAAATGGAATTCCTTAACAAAACGGGTTGTTGAAGCCAAAGAGTGAGCTAAATAAACATTGGAAAGAGTTTTCGATGGATCAGAGAGGCCTTGGGCCTATATAGAGATCCCAAAGACAAGGTAAAACCCGTCTTGGGAGTAATAATTATGTTATTACAAAAATGTTAAGCATGTCAAGATATACCTATGTCGTAATTTTAAAGAAAATCTGACAAACATGTGGAGTACTTCCCTTTTGGTCTTTCAATTTTAATTTTTTTTTTAATATTTTATGTAATATTTCTAAATCTTTTGAGATAAAGGTAAAGTTTGAATAGCAAAAGTGTTCAAATTATCAAAAACTACAATTTCAACATGTTGCCCGACAGGTTCGCATCTCATCCGAGATGGCCACACCGGGGGAAAATAGTTAAATATAGAATCATACGGGAAAATTTTGTAAATTACTCCCTCTTGAAAAGCGTTTCATTCATCAAGTTGATATTAACTATAGGCATGGTATTACATGGTGATTAGAACCGGTTCAATAAATCTGTCCCCACCGTCAGTTCGTGACGTGTATTTCTCACTTTTGAGACACAGCAGTTCCTATTTTTAGCGGTGTGAGATTTCCTTTTCTCACCCTACCTGTAGTGCTTTCTATGTAACCAATGCCTGGGTGAGATTTTTCCGTCTCACCCACCCATTTTCCGTCTCACCCAACCGCCTGGGTGAGAACACTTACACAATCTTTTTCCCGCGATTTTTGTATCTGCTTGTCATTCATAATGCACTTGTCTTCCTGTTTTTCCTTTTTAGATAAGCACATTTTCAAACAACGTCGACTTATATAACTGTGTCTTTAACTCTTGACACCTATTATATGTACCAGATAATTCTAAAAATAACGTTATACTCAACATTCAAAAATCCCGCTTGAATCTTATGACGTCATAAAAGGGGACGTAACTCCCGTAAGTAAACAAAAGTCGGGAAGGTCAAATTTCAGATCAACGATTTCAGTGTATAAGTAGACACAAATGAAAAGCCACAGTAAGCCAAGTAAATAATTGTGTAATGTATTATGTTTTGAATTATTTAGTGTCAACAGAAATCCAACGTATATGCTGAGTAGTACAAAACATAATGTCCAATGTCAAAATAAGCAACTGCCCGTTCGTGTTGGCAGGGTGAGAAAACAAATCAAACACGGGTATGTGTGCGAGACAAGGTAAATCTCACACACCCTCGGGCAAGATTAGGTAGTCTCTGACTCGGCAAAGCCTCGTCAGAGACAACCTTAATCTTGCCCTTGGGTGTGTGAGATTTCCTTGTCTCGCACACCCACCCGTGTTAGATTCATATAGTCCTACACTAGTGTAAGACAAAAAAATCACGTGCAGTTTACCGGCAAATATTGTGTTTGCACATTTAGGGTCTGTAGTCTACATCTGCCCTCATAAGTGACCATAAGTGGATTTAATCTACGTATTGTAAAATTGTTATATCATTTAAAGTAAAATTATCAATGAGAATACACGAAAAGTCGTCTTTTAAAATATGGCGCGCTCGGGTATACATTCCTGATTTTATGACGTTACAAAAAGGGACATAACTCCTTGTGTAAACAGACGAAAAAGGGGCGATATTTTTGTGTGGATTTTAGTAAATTTCAGGGTGCATACAGTGAGAAATAAAATCAAACACCAGTGGAAGTGCGAGACAAGAGAATCTCAGACACCCTCGGGTAAGATTTCAATCATCTCGGACTCAGCAAGCTTCGTCCGAGACTGGAAATCTTACCCTTGGGTGTCTGAGATTCTCCTGTCTCGCACTTCCCCTGGTGTTAGATTCTTAATATCTTTAGTCAGCTTCTGTGTGGACGGAAACAGACAAAATATTGTATACATTCATACACAATGTAGTATTTTGTCATCTTTTAACAAAGGAACTGTCAGTTATTGATATAGAAGCAAGCAATGAACCAGTTACAAGACCGCTGCATTTGATTGGTCAAGAAGGTCAGGTAGGGACAGATTTATTGAATCGACCCTAAACAAATGGATGATTTTTGTACGGATCATAAATCCAAAATGGCCGCCATTGCCAAGATTAGTTTATTATCCTATCTAAGTTTAACATAGGACCATAAGTGAAAATGTTGTAAATTGCTAATTCTCATATAAGTTCATTTAACTAGCCATGGTAACATGATGGTCATCTACCAGATTTGATATTATTTATTTGTACCCATCCAATATCCAAAACGGGAATATATAGTTTAACGTATATATATAAAGACTCTATGGAAAATCCTGTGAATTGTTTATTCCTTAAAATCGTTTCATACATCAAACTGATTTTAAAACGATAGTAATCTACCAAGAGAATAATTTAACTACCAAAATGGCTCTGATCTGCGATCCATTTAGCCCTGTTTGAAAACTATCAATGGAAGCCATAAGCCTTTTGATGCAATTAATGTTAGCTAGGCTATGACGGAACTACGTGACATTTTGAATGAACCCTTTGGAATGCCATGTTGGAGTAATCTGTTATTAATTCTAAATGTTGCAAGAAATATCCCAGCAGGCAAAATTAGTTGTTTTGATGTCAGAATGACGTCATGTCCTGACGTCGGATGGATGTTGGATTTTGATTGAAAATGAAAGATTTTTTACGTCGAAACAGAGTCGGTTGCCGACTGAGAATAAAAGTTATTTTATGTTGTGTAGTGGTCGAATACTGAACGTTTCATAACGTGAGACGGCCATTATTCTCGGTGGTTTTCATTACTATATATTATTGTTTTAATTTTGTGACGACGAGCTTAGGTCGGAGTCCGACCAGTTTTCAACCCATCCATGTGAGCTTGGACTTGTACTGACATCACATGGAAGTAATGTCAGAATTTTCCAAGCAGTTTGCCTTAGATGTTTCTTTACAGAAATTAAAGCTAAGACAAAAAAAAAAAAAAAAAAAAAATAAATAAAACTAAAGTTTATGATAAAAGGGATGATTTTGATTTTACAATTACTAATTTCCCCTCTCTTGACGGCGACGTTCCCCTAGCTCCATCCTACGGGGTGTATATATCTCAACTTGTACGATTCGCTCGCATTTGTTCCACCCTTGATGATTTTAATGAGCGTAACCTTACTCTCACATCCAAACTTTTACAACAAGGTTACAGATTTCATAAATTATTAAATACTTTTAAGAAGTTTTACAGAAGATATGAACATTTGATATCCAGATATGACGTGACTCGCAAACAGCTAATAACAAAGGGCATTTCTCATCCTCGATTTTATGGAAATGGCGTTGAAAATGTCAAAAACTGATAAATAATCCAGAAAAACTGGGACGTAACTTACATTGTTAACGTAATAGTGGATATCGACGAGATATTCTGAACAAATCCATTAAATTGGCTTTGTATTCCGGTGACCTAAAGGCTTTACATATATATTGGCCTCTCACTGATACTGCCGATGTCTAATGAAATACATGAAGACTCTTTACCAAACCCTTCGGGGAGTTTTTAGTTTGATTTTTCTTCCGTAGTGCGATAGTGTTTTACCAGCAGACTAAATTCCTTGAGCTCGCCGGCAGTTAAGCGGCGAACACTCTTTGACCCTTCTTTCACGTTTTGTCTTATGCTTTTTCTGTTCCAAGATAGTGGTCATTGAGTTAGTTGTCTACCTGTATTGGGTTTTATTCGCATGTTTATGATACTATAGGGAAACGGGATAGAGAAAGGGGAGGTTTGGGTACCCATAAACCGGTTTAACCCTACCACTGGCTTTTGCTAGTGCCGGTACCAATTCCGGATATCCCGAGTTCCTATCGTTATTTATGTTTGTCTCTTGTTTTCATTATTGTTTTTCTGGTGCAGTTTGCTTGTAGATTGTGGCTTGCGATTGTAGTTCCTGGCCATTGTAGGTGTTTGCTGTTTTCCTGTTTTTGTAATAAGCTGATATTCAGACAAGAGCAGGGAAAACAAGTAGACATGTGCTAAACCAAAATCTTGAAAAATATATATAATATAAGAAAAAATTTACTGAAAAGGTACAATATAAAATTTAAATCTGCAAATCTTTTTTTGTTTTAGATGATTATGTATTTTTAAGATTAAAATTTGTTTTCATATATTATTTTTAATAAATCTGTGTTAAGGTTTTTCTGTCGGTATAAATGCTGAGCAATAAAAATTCAGATTGGAAAAAATTGACCTTACGTGCTTTCTATGTTAAAGGGAAATAATTTTTGTTTGCATCTATTTGCATATAGTACACACAGATTGAAAGTTTTAGTCGGGTGTTTTAGTTAAAGATTAAAAGTTGAACTATAGCTAATAGCATTGCTTAAATGTATAAAAGTAAAATTCTGAAAACTTTTCCGTTTCAGCTACTCATATAACTTTTATAATTAGAAAAAACATATTCCAATTAAATTTTATTTTTGGAAAGTTCTCAACAATATTTTTGACCCCAGTTTTTTTTTATTCATTTTTAGCTCACCTGGTCAAAGGCCATGTGAGCTTTTGCCATCACTCAGCGTCCGTCGTCCGTCCGTCCGTTAACTTTTATTCAAAGATCTTCTCCTCTGAAACTGCTGGGCCAATACTAACCAAACTTGGCCTAAATCATCACCAGGGTATGCTGTTTCAAGTTTGTGATTTTTATGTCCGTTTACTAAACAACATGGCCACTGTTACTAAAAATAGAACATGGGGTAAATTGCTGTTTTTTGCAAATTACTCGCAAACCATTACATATATCAAAATTCTGACTGGGTAAAAATAATCAGCATAATGAGATCTACCCTCCCTGCAATTTTGGAGAATATCCGTTTACCCGTCTTGGAGTTATTGCCCCTTTTCCGTAAAATGTTCAGTTTTTCGTTACTTCTTTTCTTATAGATTGAAATTGATAGAAGATAGAAGTGAAGTTTGCCAAACAAAAATGGTCAGCATAGTAAGATCTACATGTCCTGCAATTTTGAAGAAAATCTGACAACCCACATAGGAGTTATTGCCGCTTTTTCTTTGAATTTTCACAAATTTTGAACGTTTTTACTTTTATTTCAAAAACTGTTTGAGATAAAGGTTAAATGTGAATTGCAAAAGTGTTGAGGTTTTCCAGAACTACACTTTCTACATATGTCCAGCTGGTTCGCATCTTATCCAAGATGGCCACCAGCAGGGGAAGATAGTTTAACATAGGACCCTATGGGAAATGCATTCAAAGATCTTCTCCTCTGAAACCACTGAGCCAATGGGGACCAAATTTTGTCACAAAAGTCCTTGGGAGGTCCCTTTAAAGTTTGGGATTTTTGCGTTTGTACCTCATCCAAGATGGCTGCCAGCGTGGAGCACAGTTTAACATAGGGAACCTATGAGAAATGCATTCAAATGTCTTCTCCTCTGAACCCACTGAGCCAATTGGAACCAAACTTGGTCACAATAGTCGTTAGATGTTTTCCTTCAAAGTTTATGATTTTTATGTTCATACCTCATTCAAGATGGCCGCCAGCAGGGAACATAGTTTAACATAGGGACCCTATGGGAAATACATTCAAAGATCTTCTCCTCTGAAACTACCAAGCCAAATTAAACCAAACTTGGTCACAATAGTCCATGGGTGGTCCCCTTAAAAGTTTGTGATTTTTACGGTCTTACCTCATCCAAGATGGCCGCCAGCATGGAACATAGTTTAACATAGGGACTCTATGGGAAATGCATTCAAATGTCTTCTCCTCTGAACCTACTGAGCCAATTGGAACCAAACTTGGTTATGATTGTCTTTGGGTGATCCCTTCCAAAGTTTGTGATTCTTAGTTTGTACCTCATCCAAGAATGAAAATGTAACATCTGCTGAACTGATTTATAGTATGAATGGGTGGTCTATAAGTGACAATGAATAAAAACAGTGACCAGGTGAGCGATACAGGCTCATGTGAGCCTCTAATTTTATTTATTTTAATATTTACTTTTCATCATAATAAATGCAGTATATGTACTTCTATCACTTAGGTCTTTTAAATCTAATATATCAACAACGTCGTTTCATTGTCATTGCTGTGTCATTTTTCGAGGAGGGACTTACATCAGTACAAAAAACAGACGTCGCATCAACGTCGAAAGCCGACCAAATGTAGACGTCTAAATTAAGACATCGATCCGACGTCGGTTTTTGGTATACTGACGTCGCGATCAAATATCAACCAAAACCCGACGTCAATATGATGTCATGTGTTTGCTGGGATATTTGACATAACAGACCAAATTCCTTCCGGCAATATGAAAATCAGAGGTCATTGGTCTCAAGTGAAGTGGAAATGTGACTTTTAAAATTTCTATTTTTATATCTTACATTCAGCGATGTTTCAGATATTAATATACATTTTTGGTACGATTATTTTTAATAATTGATGTCAGTTCTAAAATTATAATTGTAAATACTGTGATTTATCAATTTAAAAGAATGTGGTTTTTTTTTCATTTAGACTTTAAGATTCGCAGTATCTAACAAATAAGTGCGAATCCATTTCAGTGTATCTGTCCCTACCACGTGTTTGTGACGTGAATATATTTCATCAGCTTCTGTGTTGATAAAACAAACACATTGTCATAAAATGTGAAAGGAAATAGACTAAACACTGTGAATCATACACAATGTTGCGCTGTGTCATCTTCTCACAAAGAAACTCTCAGTTATATTGATACAGAAACACCACTAATCAGTCACAACATCACGCCATTTGACCCTGATTAATATCATGGGCTTTCATAGATATGAAATTCATGACTCTGTGTAGCTTATTTTTATTTGGAAATCAACCGTTACCAGGCTACTACACTGCTCGGTGTATGTTCAGTAACAGTCCAAAATAAAAGTAAGCTACATAGAGTCATAAATGTTCAGGACTAGGGATTTTATGCCCACTACAATGGCAAATCCTTTACTCAGATCAGTCATTTTTCTTTCATGTCGATCAGTTTCAATTCTAAGGTATGGTTACCTAGTCTGAACTTGGTCAATACCTTATGGTTATTATTCTGTAAAATAGATATGCAATTTTCAATTTCGAATGAGGATTTACATTTGAAATATGTACTAAGTTTGCCTTTATCTTTTAAATACAGCTCCATGTATTTAGAAAGTTTTTTAAGACGTTTTAAGGGGATTTTTAAATCGTAATTTATTCCACCCAATTGCAATTCTAATTTTTCACTAAAGAAGCACAGGTTCGAATACCATGCTTTTTGTCCCTTGTTAATGTCATGTAAATGTTTATATTCTATGAAAGCATTTAATGATAAATCTGTCGGTGCATTCTCTAGTCTATATCAATACACAAAAATTTGTTTCAACATATCAATATATAATGGGTATCGCCCAAGTTCAGTTATCACTCCAATATTTGTACACAATTTTGTTATTCCTAAAATGCAAGCCGTCAAAAATCAGTATGGACAAAGATCATTCGGCAGATACATAAACATTGTACGTCACAATTTTAATAAACCAATCACAATACAAGCCGTCAAAATTCAGTATGGACAATGCATTGACGAATAACTGACCTGCGCAAAACATGACCTTGGAAATTCCCTGTTCAAGCAAACATCGTACGTCACGATTTAGGTTCTACTCAGAGACGCCATTATGTAAAACACGCACACGGTCTCCCAGTTTAGAAATAGAAAACAAAGAAACGTGTACTCAAGTAAACAAATAAATGATCGATAAAAATGCATTTGCTTTGTCGGATGTAGTTGATAGCAGGGAAAATATATAATTCCATTTATTTAATAATAAAGCTCAGTACTCCCTTATGAGGAGTTGATGGCCACGTGTTGATGGCATGAGTATACATGATACAAATCATTACCTTTACTTGTAATTAAGAAACGGGTATCCCAATGTCATATTAATGATATATGTTTTTGGGTTACTAATTTTGTTTTCAACTTTTCTTGTGTGATTTCAGGTTTAATTCATTTTGTTAAAAGGACTTTTTTTAAATTTTGCATATATCTGATAAGTCGTGAAGGACAACTCGTTTGTCTTTTCTATTTGGACTTTTATCGTTTAATTCCTGCTGTTGCCCTGGACGGAGACTGGGCAACAGTTAAATAAAAAAATTATAATAAAAGTCCAAAAAGAAGGGATGAGCGATAGATGGGAAGTAGTTTTGCCATAGAGGCAGAAAAATTCGGCCTAGGCCATGGACTATGTATTGTATTCTATCCTTGTTGCGGCATATAATTTTGGGGACGACCCTATAATTTTCATGGGGATACTTGGGCAATTTTGCCCAGAAAATTTATATTTTCATGAAAATCTCGAACACATTATTTATTTTCACCTAATGTCACATTACAATATTTATTTCCATTTGCAATTAAAAAAATATTCCTGGAGTCAAAATTATTAAAATTATTTATTTTCATGAAAATTTGGATAAGAACATTTATTTTCACTGGCACCAAGATTAAATTATTTATTTACAAGATCGTCCAAGCCCCTCCCCTTGCAAATCAAATGGTCATCCCTTTAACTGAATATAATTCATGTTGATATAAATACCGCTAATATTTCTCGCATTTTGCGTTCACGTAAGTATGAAGGAAAAGAAATAAGGACGCTTTCGGTGTCTGTTAGATCTGTTGCGACTTTAAAAAAAATTGTAAGAATTCTATAAATTAATCCATTTTGATACGTAAATATCGCGAATTGTAAGTTTTGATCAATGATTGATTTCGTATGCTACTTACGTACTTGATTAAAAGAAATAGTAAAATTTGATTTAATTTATTTATAGATACATGTACTTTGAATTAGAATTTCTCCCTTTGGTGCACGTGCATCAATTGGGACATTACGTATTATTTCTCTTTAGTGATTGGTTCATCGTATTTGACGTTGTTTTGTAGGTTCACCTGCAGAATGCTTGCGCAGGTCAGTTTATTGTGATTGGTTTATTATAATTGTCACGTACAATGTTTATGTATCTGCCGAATGATCTTTGTCCATACTGATTTTTGACGGCATGACAGACTTTCCCGCATACGATATGGGAAAGTGTACATTCAGCATTCCATATCAATGATAATATACTTTTTGATAAAAACATTAAGAGAAAGGGATATTGTCAGTATTTCGAATGGTTGAAATTCCAGCAAAGTTTTGTATCTTTATCCTAAAACCTACGATTTTTCGGTGTCTCAGACTACAGTAGTAAAACTATTAAGATTTTTTCACAAACCCTATACGAAAAGAGGTATTTTAGGTATTTGATATGATGTAAATGCCTACATTTTTAAAATCACGTAAATTTTCCTCAAAATCATAAGAAAAGGGATCTTTTCAAAAACAAAAGTGAATATATTTTTGGCCAAAAAAAATGAAGGGGTAATAACCAAACTACAGAACAATTTGTCAAGAGCAGGAATTGAAAGGAAAAGTGAAAAAGTAGATGTAAAACCGCTTGAAAAAAAATTAACGTCAATGATCCTGACTGCGTATAGGCATTTCAAACAAAATGGTTGGCACCCTCTTATGATCATTCAATTATATTCAAAGCACATGGCACCCTCTGATGATCATTCAATTATGTTCAAAGCAATCAGTAAGTTCGCAACATAAGATGAAATAT
>MJUU01010123.1:0-10541 GCA_002080025.1 Modiolus philippinarum | reverse complement strand
TATATATATATATAAAACGAGAAACGAACAATCTTTCAGTCACTCGTCCCGTTTAGCGTTAACAAACGTATTGGGCGGAAAACTACGGCGACTCGTCACAGATACAGGTCAAGTATATTGGTAACAAGAAGAAGGTCTTGCCACTAGGAATGCACATACACATTATGAAAGCCATATCACTTACTATTCAAAAGATACCCAATGCTATGTCAATCACTGCCAAGGCCAACATCGCGAGGTCCAAATTCTTGTAACATTTGTTAGGTCTTGCCACGAGGAATACACTTGCACAAAATGAAGGATCTATTACTTAAAATTCAAAAGATATTCAGCGGACAAACAGTCAAACCAAGAACTATATGCCCCCTGCCGAATCTTTGTTTTTCGAAGGCATAAAATCTGTTTTCATCCGAAGGCCCATAACAGATGACCAAATGATTTTGGTTTCAAAGTAAAAAAAAATGTAGATCTTGAGAAGACACAAATTTTCTCCATTCCATTTCATCGACTATCATGTTTGTTATTGGATAGGGAGGAAATCAGCAATCTTTGCTACATACCTTTCATATATTACTTGTAAAGATTGCTTCCTTTTCCTCAAAATGATTAAAATTTATTTTTTGCAAAGGGTCAAACGTAAAACTATACAGACAATAGACATAGCTATGGAGACTAATACAGATAGATTTAGGTCTTGTAATTTTGATAATTATATAAATATTGATAATTTTTTACGTAAAAGGTCTATTTTGAATTTAGAAAATATATTATTTGATGAATATAAAGCTGAATGGGAACAAAGAATTTTAGCTCAAAATGTAGGTAAAAAGTTACGTACTTATAAGCTTTTTAAAACTTCTTATGGGGCAGAGAAATATTTGACTTCAAACATTACATGTAATTATAGATATAGAAGTGCATTTTCTAAGTTTAGATGTGGTGTTGCACCACTGAGAATTTAGACTGGTCGATATGAGGGTAAAGCTATTGAGGAAAGGAAATGTTTTATTGTAATAATTCATCTATTGAAGATGAGAGGCATGTTGTAATGTACTGCCCTTTGTATGCAGATTTGAGAATGAATTTATTTCAAGAAATTGAAAAGAAAAAATTAGGTTTTAATATTTTATCTGATGAGGAAAAATTCATCTATCTTTTTAAATCAGATGACTGTTTTTATAATGTTGCCAAAAACTGCTTTAATAATAATTATTTTAAGTAGAAGGAACACTTTTTTTATATTCTTAATGATAAGAATGATTTTTTAATGGCATGTATAATTTGTTTTACTAAACATTATATAGTCTCTCGTAATTCTTTTAAGAATGGCACTTGTATATGTTTTATTTGTGTATATGTAGTCTTTTATTGTACATGTATATGTTATTTTATGTTGTTAAATACAAGTGGTGAGACTTTAATAAAATATTGAATTGAATTGAATATACATCAATACCGTGAGAGGGGATCATTAATTAATTAACAGTGATGAGCTAAGGGTGATTTTTTATTTAATCTTAATAGCGCTTCAGGTTAATTGATTTTCGTCAATTAAAATTGAGTTAAATAATTATCTTGTAGGACAAATAATAAGTACACTTCAATTTCATAAATAGTTTGTTTGAGGTGGTATATATTTATAATTAAATAGGTCTTGTATCCAGTTATCCTTTAATTTAATTTAATGCTTTATTTATTTAATGAGGATGACCAAGGACGTATATTTAAATATACGTCCTTGGGATGACAAACAGCCCAAGGGCTACAAAGTTGCTCTCTTCGACATGAAGATAGACAAGACAGTATAATGCAAGACAAAATACATTACAAAAAACTCTCTCGCACACACTCACTCAATACAGGACAAATAATAGTAAATGAATATGTACAATAATATATATCAAAATCTTTTACTTTTTTCAATAAATTCAAAAATATATTGAATCAAAAGTTTGTTGTCATCCATCGATAAATCATCATTTCAAAATTTAAAGATATCAACTAAATATTTACTGATCATTTCTTTGTAAGTTATAATGTTAACATTTGCACAGAGTAGCATCTTTAATTTTTGAAATAAAACAGACCTTAAATTGTTATAGTATTTACAATAGAGGAAGAAGTGTTATGCTGTTTCCGGTTTTCTTGCATCACATCTATTACAAAGCCACCGCGAGGGAACCCCGAGATATAGAAATAGGACCCAGTATTCCAGGCTGCGGGGTACAACCCTTCCAAAACTGGATGTCCGTGGTTGTGCGGGATGAATAAATACACAACCCATCTTTCGGATGGGATGTAAACTCAGGTCCACGTGTTTGAAGAAATGCCACGATTCCTGCACGTTAAAGAATCCTTGTAGCAAGCTCTTTTTTGAGTGGTCCGTAGGTGATTGGCTACAAGGTTAAATCCCCCACCCCCTTCGATTTCACCCTACTTTTCTAGTGGCAGTCAGAATTTCCCGTCCGATGACCCTTTCCATACCCCAAAGTGATTATTTATTAACAAAATTGTTCTCGTCTTGATATAGCTGAAATACTGCTCAGTAGATATTAAACAGTATTCAATCAATCAATATTACAAAGCCTAGAGGGAATCAATTATAATTAAATAAATGATCATTTAATCCACTTCGACCTAATCTAATCCGAGTATGATTTACTTTACCAATACCAAAGCCAGATGAATATATCTTTTTACAATTACTTTACAGAAAAGGGACTTAATTTGGTCTTTAAAAATGTTGAAGGAAGCTGATAATTTATATGTGGAATTTGCTTCCATTCTCTGATTGTGGAGGGAAAATACGAAGACGGAAGACGAAAACTTAGCCGTATGTGTTCGTAAGGGAAGAATCTTGTCCTTACGCCGAATATTATAATTTATGTATAACTAGGGACACCAATTAGATAAATACATGGGACAAACATCATTAATAATTTTGAAAAAGAAAATAATTTTATGAATTTTTCGACGAACAGATAAAGGATTAAGTCCCAATTCATTCAGTAGTTCCTTATGACTTGTGATACGAAAAGCACCCACATGAGTATAGCTGCTCTTCTTTGAATTTTTTCATGTAATTCATTTTCACAATGTAAACAATTGACATATAAAATATCACAATAATCGAGAAATGGCAGAATCATAGACTTATACAGTTTTTCTTAGCACATTCTCGGTAGCAATCTTTTCATTTTAAACATAATGTCCATTTTTTATTTGTTTTTTTTACATATGAAAACAATATGATTTTTCCAAGATAAGTTGCAAGATAAAATTAAACCCAAATGTTTATGTTCATCGACCTGCTTTAGTATTACTCCATCTAAAAAAAAGATCTGTAGGTATAATTGGTTTATTTTTTTGATCGACAACATTTTTCTTTGAATGTGGAGGCCGTGTTTTTCAACAGACAATAGGGATTTCTATTGGAACAAATTGTGCGCCACTTTTAGCTGACCTTTTCCTTTTTTCGTATGAAGCAAAGTTTTTACAAGGGCTGATACAACAGAAACAAAAACAACTAGCCCAGACTTTTAATTTCAGCTTCAGATATATAGACGATATACTTTCTCTTAATAACCCAAGATTTAAAGAATATTTACATCGCATCTACCCCAGTGAACTTGAAATTAAAGAGACAACCGATACACCCGATTGTGCTTCATACCTTGACCTTTTGTTATACATTGACGAACATGGACGTCTGAAATATAGATTATATGACGAACGTGATGATTCTGACTTTCCAATTGTGAACTTTTCCTTTCTCTGCAGCAATATACCTACATCCCCAGCATATGTTGTATATATTGCACAATAAATTCGTTACTGTAGAGCGTGCAGTTCATACAGTGACTTTGTGGAAAGAGCAAAAGCACTGTCACAAAAACTGTTGAGTCAGCTAGGGATATGTTCAGGCGTTGTTACTTTCGTCCCTAAAGAAATTCTATGGCCGTCACCACGACATCATAGATAGATATGAAATGTCAGTGTCACAAATAAAAACTGACATTTTCAGCTATCCCGTATTTGACATTACCGGTTTTGACTTTACCCTGGATTGACCCACTGACAGTGTGACGGGTGCTGTATACAGAGCACCGGACATGCTTACCCTTCCGGACCACCTGATGTCGCTCTCGGTTATTATGGGAGTTCACACTTTTAGTGCCTTAGTTTTTTGTGTTGTCTTGTTAAATTTTAGTCTCGTCTTCGTCAGTGATGTTTGTGGTACCGATATATCCTTTTCCATATTTGAATAGTACATTGAATACAAAAGCTTTTAAAATTTCACCTTGGTACTGTTTGAGGTTTAGAGAAGTTAGACGTACCATGGACCTTAATTGGTTTTAGAATAACCAATCAGTAACCTAACAGATCTTTCAAAACATATGCCTCACTGACCGTGTGACGGGTGCTGTATACAGAGCAGGACATGCTTACCCTTCCAGAGCACCTGATGTCACTCTGTTTTTTGAGAGCACTGTTAGTGCTTTAGTTTTTTTTGTTGCATATGTAATGTTCGTGTGTTTTGTGGGCATGTGGTGTCTTTTGTCTTCTGTCTTCTGGTGTTCTTGCTTTTGCCTTGTCTCTGGACTTTGATTTATGTAATCTTGTGCTTTGTTCCTTCGATATTCTACTGTCGTTGTTTTATTTCAAAATATCATATATTCCGTTTTATTTGAATTAAAAGAAACTCTCCACTGGGAGGCCCAATCACTTAGTGTATCCAAATCATAATTTAACACACTGAATGAATCTATATTATCAATAACTTTATCAATGTGGTATCATTGGCAAAGAGTTTCATATCACTTTCAATATCTTGATTTATATCAAAAATATATACTAGAATAATAAAGGGCCTAATATAAAACTTTGGGAACACCAGCATTGGTTAATTTTCCCATTAATAACTTTTTGTGATCGATTAGTTAAATAACTTTCAAGTAACTTAAATAGCCTGCCACATATTCCAAGCTGCTTTAAATTAACAAGAGTTGTCAGAAGACAATATAGCTCGCCGGGGATTCCAGTAACCTCAATGCACAATAAATTCGAAAGTAATATAAAGCTTTCTTCACAAGAAAGTCACATATCAAATATAAACACCCTATCACTAAACAACTTAATTCTAGAAGCAAAGTTAAAAGTTTTTTAAAAATTGCCCTCAGGGGAAGGTCAAGGTCAAAACAACGGCAGTAGAATACCGAAGGAACAAAGCACACGATTACACAAATCAAAGTCAAAATGTCTACAAATATGGTACCATTAGCAAGCTGTCATCAAAAGAACGTCACATACCAAAAATGAACACCCTACCACTAAACAAATTAATTCAAGAAGCAAAGTTAAAGTTTTAAAAAAATTGCCCTCAGGGCAAGGTCAAGGTCAAAATGTCTACAAATATGGTACCACAAGAAAGCTCTCACCATAAGGAAGTTACGTAAAAAATATAAACACCCTACCACTAAAGGCCTAGCTTCTTTAGGCAAGGTTAAAGTTTTTTACAAATTGCCCTCAGGGCAAGATCAAGGTCAAAATGTTTACAAATATGGTATCACTAGAAAGCACTTATCATAAGGAAGTTACATACCAAATATAAACCCCATACCCCTAAAAGCCTACCTTCTATAGGCAAGGTTAAAGTTTTTTAAAAATTGCCCTTAGGGCAAGGTCAAGGTCAAAATGTCTACAAGTATGGTACCAGAAGAAAGCTCTCATCATAAGGAAGTTACATACCAAATATAAACACCCTACCACTAAACGCCTGCCGTCTAGAGGCAAGGTTACAGTTTTTTTAAATTGCCCTCAGGGCATGGTCAAGGTCAAAATGTCTTCAAGTATGGTACCAGAAGAAAGCTCTCATCATAAGGAAGTTACATACCAAATATGAACACCCTACCACTAAAAGCCTACATTCAAGAGGCAAGGTTAAAGTTTTTTTTTTAAATTGCCCTAAGGGCAAGGTCAAGGTCAAAATGTCTACAAGTATAGTACCAGAAGAAAGCTCTCATCACAAGGAAGTCACATACCAAATACAAACACCCTACCACTAAAAGCCTACCTTCTAAAGGCAAGGTTAAAGTTTTTCAAAAAGTGCCCTCAGGGAAAGGTCAAGGTCAAAATGTCTACAAATATGGTACCGCTAGAAAGCTCTCATCATAAGGGAGTCATATACCAAATACGAACACCCTACCACTAAAACCCTACCTTCTACAGGCAAGGTTAAAGTTTTTCAAAAATTGCCTTTAGGGAAAGGTCAAGGTCAAAATGTCTAGAAATATGGTACCACTAGAATGCTCTCATCATAAGGAAGTCACATACCAAATATGAACACCCTACAACTGAAAGCCTGCCTTCTAGAGGCAAGGTTAAAGTTTTTTAAAAATTGCCATAAGGGCAAGGTCAAGGTCAAAATGTCTACAAATATGGTGCCAAAACAAAGCTCTCATTGCAAGGAAGCTACACACTAAATATCTACATCCCAACTCTTAAGGTCTCCATTTCACAAGCAAGGTTAAAGTTTTTGCTGACGACGCCGACGACGCCGACGCCGACGCCGGGGGTATGACAATAGCTCTCCGGACATTCGTCCCGGCGAGCTAAAAAGTAAACCATCGTGCCAGACTTTCTCAAAAGCTTTTGACACATCCATATAAACAGTACATACACTTTTTACCTTCATCTATAGCCTTGTAAATATGAAGCAAACTTACTAGAAGATTTACAGTTGAGTCATTCTTTTTAAATCGACCGTTTTTTTTTTCATTTAGAAGACTGTTCTCAATTACAAAGTCATACAATCTTTTGAATATTATTTTTTTTACTAAACACTTTGATATTGTAGACAATAAAGCTTTTGGCCTGTAGTTACTTTTATTCTTAAAAACTAGGCAAATATTTGATACTTTCCACTTTGATGGAAATACTCTGTGTGACAGACAATAATTAAAAATTTTGGCAGAAGGTTTACTTAAAAGACAGTGCACATTTTCTAAGCACTATATTATTCAACCCATATGCACCAGATTTTTCAATTTTAACTTTAGATAATAATGCAAATACTTCATTCTCATTTGTTTGCAAAAATCAAAGTTCATCATTACATAAAAGATTAAATTGTGGAAGTGTGGAAGAATAATGTTATCTAATGTCATATGAGAAGTTATCCTTCTTACTGGTATTTGATGAGATCGTTTCCGCCTTCAATTACACGAAAGTTCTTATCTCGAAAGTCCCGTATTGTGCCCCACTTTTAGCAGATTTGTTATTTTATTCGCATGAAACCGGGTTCATACAAGGGTTTGTTATGTATATATGTTAATTTATGATAGATCATTGTTTGGTCTTTATATCAATAAAATTTACTTACTTACTTACTTACAAGGGTTAGTTCAGAAAAAAAGACAATAAGATAGCAAGGTCCTTTAATTTTAACTTCCGATATGTAAAGGATGGCATTTCATTATACAATCATAAATTAAAGGATAACCTTCATCTTATATACATGTGTCCAAGTGTACATCATCAGCATCATACCTAGACCTAAACCTCTACATTGACAAGTCTGGCAATTTACGACAAGCGTGACGATTTGGACTATCCAAAAGTGAACTTCCTGTTTTGAACAGAAATATTATTCCAACATCTCCGGCATATGAGATCATCAAGGTTATGTTCAATCACTGCTGCAATTGTCACTACAGGAGTTTTACGGTTGTCACCATATCTTGACAGACCGTTACAATGTTTCTATTTCGCAGATGAGAATAGATATCTTTGAGTAGATCCAGAGTATATTACCGGAATGACAAGAATAGACTTTGACAAAACTGGACATGTCAATGACAGTATGGTAGGTACCACGCGTGGAGCACTTCCGAAAAACCCGATGATAACTCAAGATTTTGTAGGGGTTCAAACTGATAGTGTTTTAGTTTTGTGAAACCCTTGTTCATTTTTATTTATTTGTTGTGTTTGTGTCATGCATTCTCCATTCGTGTTGGATATGAATTGCTGTGATTTTAGATTTTTTAAATATTTTTGATTATTTCCACCTTTTGCTTCGGTGTTCCTTTACAGAGGTATTCCACAATGGCCTCCATGTATTTGAGAAATTCGAAATGTACTAGCATTCTTTTGCAAAAAAATTGATGGATGTTCCATGGAACACTTGTGTCGCCTGCACTACAGAAGAGCCATTTTTGGTCCAGTGAAGCTCTAAAATATGCAAAATTAAAATTTTACTTATAATGTGCATGTCTAGATTACGAGAAAAACATATTCTTCAAATTTGGTTAAGAATATGAATTACAGTTTTAAGGACTTGCAGATTAACAATCTGATTTAACATATGAGCTTAGTGGCTTGGCAAACCTCTAGAATCGGTAAAAAAATCTAAGTATAATGTGCATAACCAGACCTGATATACAACATATACTGAAAATTAGGTTGGAATCTTACAGACAGATGTGAAGGAGTCGAAGATTAAAAACCCAACTAACAAATGAGCTAGTTTGGCTCTGTTAACCTCTTTCATCTGTAAAATCAAAATTTTAAATATCGGGTGCGCATTTATATCAAGTAATCAATGTATTCTGAAAGGCTGGTTGGAATATGATTTACAGTTTTGAAGGAGTTCCACATAAACAAACAGAATTAACAAATGAACTATTCTGGCTCAGTGAACCTCTAAAACTGCAAAATCAAAATTTTAAGTATCAGATGCACAACTACATCAGGTGAACAACATATCCTGCAAGTTTGGTTGGAATCTGACTTATAGTTTTAACAAACGAGATTATCAAATGAGCAATTTTGGCTCTGTGAATCTCTAAAATCTGAAAAATCAAAATTCTATATATAAGGTGCACAACTACATCAGGTGAACAATCTATCCTGAAAGTTTTGTTGGAATCGGACTGGCAGTTTTGAAGGAGTTGCGGATTCAAAACAGACAGACTCACAAATGAGCAATTTTGGCTCTATGAACCTCTAAAATCTGTAATATCAAAATTTTAAGTATCAGATGCACAACTACACCCAGTGAAAAACTTATCCTGAAAGTTTTCTTAGAATCTGACTAGCAGTTTTGAACGAGTTGTGGATTCAAAAACCAACAGACTCACAAATGAGCAATTTTGGCTCTGTTAACCTCTTAAATCTGCAAAATCAAAATTCTAAGTATCAGGTGCACAACTACACCAGTTTAAAAACATATCCTGAAAGTTTGGTAGGAATCGGACATGTGGTTTTGAAGGAGTTGTGGATTCAAAAACTGTCGGGACGACGCAGGACGACGACGACGACGGATAGTAATCCCTATGTGTCGACTCTGCTTACAGCAGGCGACACAAAAAACTCACACATACTTTATTTGCTCAGATACAGAGCATATTTATGCCTCTGATTTGCTTCAGTATTATCGGAATAGATAAATAAAACATGTGTTTTCCCTAAATTGGTTCCATGTATGTGATTGATTTAGTCATCCATTTGAAACCAGTGCCATAGACAATAGCAAAGACAGTGTCATATCTAAGTTTTATGCCATACAAAACATTTTAACCAAATATACAATAGTGAGGGATTCACTAATGAAAAAAAAATTCAATCATGACCAAACAAATAAAGCCTTTATTTTTGCATTAATCTGAATTAAGAAAATACAAAACGACTATGTATTTCACTATACAAGTATCTACGAAAATAAATATTTTTTGTTCTGCACATGTGACATACTAATTGAGATTAGAGTAAGTGAAGGAATATATAGAAAAGAAGAGAACAGAATTGCATCAGAATTTAGCAATAAATATTTTAAGTAACATTCCCAATCATATATATATATATATATTTATCAATTATGGACTTTTTACGAAGTCAATATGTTAAATATGGACCTGTGAGGTTTATATTGACCGAGGACGAAGTCCGAGGTCAATATATTCCTAACAGGTCCATATTTAATATATTGACAGAGTAAAAAGTCCATCATTTTTATATTACATATGTAGTTTTATGGTATCTAATTACATTTTTGTTGAGGAAAATTTTGTCAATAGATTGGAATTTAATTAGAAATAGAACCTTTATTTGAAGGCGGTTGTGGATCTGCCATCATCTAGAGTGGGTTATTACATGAGTGTTCACAGGATAAGTAAATGCGGACATTTCTGTTATATTTGCAAAAAAAAAAACAAACAAACAAACAAGTATGTCTTTCAATTATTAGCGTGTTTACGTGAAGTGTGTTATAAAAAACATGTGACAACTGCTAAATATATTTTTCATTGATTTCAATGGTTGCTCTATAAAAACATTTTAATATCCTCTTTTATTTCTCCGGCGGAAACTCCTATTAATGTGTAAAGCGTTTTCCAATATGATTTTCATAAAATCTTTCTTAGTGAACACCTTTAGTCTGAAAGTCCAACTAGACATGTAGCGTCAATAAAACTAAAAATAGAAACATAGCGTCAATAACATGTACTTAAAATAGAAACATGGCGTCAATATACCTAAAATTAGAA
>MJUU01010120.1:143115-188172 GCA_002080025.1 Modiolus philippinarum | reverse complement strand
CAGCCTCTATATGGTTAGTTGTAAGGAACGTCCTATTTTGAGTCCTGTCAGATGTGTACTTCCTGTTTGACGAAATGTGGACTTTGTTATGAAATGTAATGAAAACATTAATTTTTCGTCTCATTTTTCGCAGCTTCTACCTGAGGGATTGATTTCAAAATTGGTATGCAGCCTCTTTATGGTTAGTTGTAAGGAACGTCCTATTTTGAGTCCTTTTGGATGTGTACTTCCTGTTTGACGAAATGTGGATTTTTTTATGAAATGAAGTGAAAACATGAATTTTTCGTCGCATTTTTCTCAGCTTTTATAACAGGGATTGATTTCAAAATTGGTATGCAGCCTCTATATGATTACAGGTAGTTGGTTACTATTCTTGAGGATTATATCATTGTGCCCATACTTGTATTGTGTCCAAACACACTAAAATTTGCACTTGCCATATTGATTCAGCATTCACTGAGTGGGGGTATCACTGGTTGCCATTCGGCGACAGATCTTGTTATTTATTTTTTTTTAATGCTGGTTTTATAAGGGTTGCAATGGATAGTTGAGCTCTCAGCTGTCATTGAAGCCAAGCATAAAAACTAACATTTTAGAAAAAAAAGTATTCTATGCTAAATTTTGTTTTACAATTTCAGCAAAATGTATTACGTAGATTATTAGGGGAACCCCTGCCTAATTTATTTAGCTCACTTCACGAAGTGAGGGGCTTATCTGATACCCTAGAGTCGGCATTGGTGTCCGGTTAGGAATAATGGTTAAAATCCATTCTCTTTTACTGACATGTCCAACATCAAACATATTGGTTTGTATGATGCATTTTTGGATGACAACAATGCATGTTTCGGATGCTGTCTGTGACATACATTTTACAGATGAGCGACTTGGTAAGGTAGAATGATTTAAGTCCATTCCAGGTTACTGAAATGTTCCCATTCACCCATATTGGTATGTGTCATGCATTTTGGGGTGACAGTCTTTAACCTACATTGTACGCCTTAATGAATCTGTTAAAAAGAATGATTATTGTCCATTCCTGTGTACTGACATGCTTAACATGTGACAATGCTTTGAAACGAGGTGAGCTTAGCTTGCAGTGGCTGCTTCTATGTTTTTGCATTTTTGTGATTTGTGGCAATTTTTTAACTTTCCGAAAGTGTTAAGTGATAAGACTTCAATAATTTATTTTAATAGGTTTATTGAAAAATATGACACCATTCAATTCAATTAGTTTGAGGTATTTTGGTACCACCCATTCGTTTAAAAGCGTTATATTCGCCAAATTTAGTGATTTCATATATTTACCTGCATGTAGAATAATTGTTATTTCTAAACTTCTGACAGGATTTCTTTCATTTTCATTTTTCATTTTTCATTCTTTTCATGTAGTTTATATGTTAATGGATTTTACGTCACACTCAGTTCTCCAGAAAGTGGAACCATACGGAGGAAATCTAATTTTCTTTTTATCTCTTGTCCAATTGTCATGCATTTTTAAGGCAAAACCGGGCCAAATTATGAATGTGCAAAATGTCTTTTTTTATTCTTCATTGGATATTGACGGGGTTTCTTACTTTTGATTCATCTTGGGATACGCATTCTGCAAGGTGTTAATAGATGGTGTAGCTCTTAGCGTTTCCCAGGGGTAAAAATAGGAACAAAACTGACATTTTTTTATATTTCATCAGATTTTAGATGAAAATTTTGACATGAAAACTTTACCTTGCATTTGATAGAAATTTTCTGTCTTTATCAAATTTTTTGCCTCTTAAAAATTATGAGGCTTCATTCTGTGTATTGCACTCGGTGTATTTAAAAAATCAACCCTCAGTGTATGATTAACGTGAAATGATCTACAAATATGGTACCCTAGAAAGCCCTGATTAAACGCAAGTCACATACAAAAAATAAACACCATATCACTTTACAGACCAGTTTCTAGAAGCAAGGTTAAAGTTGTTTTTTTTTTTTGAATTTCCTTCTGGGTAATGTCAAAGTCAAAATGTCTTCTAATTAGGTACACCAACAAAGCTCTCATAGCAGGGAAGCCACATAACAAAAATCAACACCCTAGCCCTTTAGATCTCCATCCTAGAATTAAGGTTAAAGATTTTACAGACAATGTCGACGCTAACACCAGGGTGAGCTAAAATGTGGGTAAAGACGACTCACCCTGTAACAAAAAAAACTAGAGAATGTGTCTGTAAGACACGGATGCCCGCCAATAAATCTATCCCAACAGATTAACCCAAGTCAATCATTCATAAAATGAGTTCCCTGTCACTGAATTGTGATGAAATCCAAAATTTAACCAAAGTCATTGAAACATAAAATGTAGGTCATGGTCACCCAATTATTGGTGAAATGGGCAGATCTCTTTTAGCTGAATTTTACAGTGAAATATCGCGATACTACAATACATAGAAGTGGAGAAATAGACTTAAACACAAAACTTATCTAAAGTCACTGAAGCGTAAAATGTAGGTCAAAGTCACCTAATTGTCAATGATTTGGGTAGTACTCATCAAGGCAATTAATTTGATGAAAGATCATTGTCCTATAATGTGTAGTTGTTGAGAAATGAACTTTAACACAAAACTTATCCAAAGTCACTGAAGCGTAAAATGTAGGTCAAAGCCACCTAATTGTCAATGATTTGGGTAGTACTCATCAAGGCAATNATGCTTATTTCGCTGAACTTGATTACTCTTTTATTTAGGGGCCAACTCCGACCTACCGTTGGGTGTGGGGTTTCCTCACCGTTCATTGAAGATCTTATGGTGGCTTTGAGTTGTTATTGCTCCCCTTAGGGTCGTTGTCTCTTTGACACATTCCCCGTTTCCCTTCTTTTTCTTATTTAACACAAAACGTATCCAAAGTCACTGAAGCGTAAAATTTAGGTCAAAGCCACTTAACTGTCCATGATTTGGGTAGTACTCATCAAGGCAATTAATTTGATGTAAAATCATTATCCTATAATGTGTAGTTGTTGAGAAATGGACTTTAACGCAGAACTTAACCAGAGTCACTCAACCATGAAATATAGGTCAAAGTGTCAAACTGCTTAGTGAACTTTGTAGTACTATCCAAGATCTACCTACTGGTCTACTATCATTTTTCTATACATTAGTTTCTGAGAAATGGACTTAAACGCAAATCTTAACCGGACGTACGGACGGACAGACGGACAAGGGTAACACTATATGCCCCTTCCACATTCGTGGGCGGGGCATAAAAAGCTATTACCCCATCAAAACAATGTATAGGGATATGTTAGGATAAAATCGCATAACAAGCTGCTGGGGACT
Organism: Modiolus philippinarum; assembly: GCA_002080025.1. NCBI lineage: Eukaryota > Metazoa > Mollusca > Bivalvia > Mytilida > Modiolidae > Modiolus > Modiolus philippinarum. The sequence continues at coordinate 184,864 of MJUU01010120.1, read as the reverse complement.
TTCGCTTAATAAAGATCCCTGCAATAGTTCGAAAAGAGAAAACATTTGAGATATATACACAAGTCATGCATTTGAGCTCCTTCATATAATATGTCGGCCAACTGGAAATACAAACCAATTCTGTTCCGGCATGCACTCTCCCTTTTCTCTCTTTATTGCCCACAAGTTGAACCGTGATGCTAATTTATCACAAAAACAGAATTTGTAAATGACTACTTATTTCTTGGGCATTTATGATAAAACACGTTACAGTATCTACTTCTGATTGGGCGTGTGCAAGCTAAAACGTCATGTTCTAGTCAAGTTATGGCCAATTGAAGTCACACTACTTTGGTGATGTTGTTTTCAGCCTACAAGCACACCTGAATACATCACATCTAGCTTTGTGTAAATGACGGCAATTTTTTTTTCAGGCAAGGGGGCAATGTTGTAACCTTTTAATGCTTGTAGATCTCTGAAAAGGCTGGTCTGCTATGATTTCAAATAATATTTCATATGAAAAAGAATAAAATTGTAAATGACACAAGTCTTCTAATGAAATGAAACATGGTCCGACAAAGATCCAAGAGACATAAAATAATTGCAAGTTAAGGGGGTATTGTAATACTGTGAATTCATTTAATTTCGTGGGTACCAATTTTCGTGGGTAGAGAAAAAAAGACATTTCGTGGTGTACGTAAATTCGTCGATTGCCACTTGTTCCAAGAAAAAAAAAATTTTAATTTATAAAATAAAAATTATAAAATTAATGGCTTCAGTATTGATGTCAAAACACCAGAATTCAGAACTGTAATTAAAGTGTCACCTGTAATTAACAATTCATAGTAATGTGTAGATATTTAGTAATTAGGTAACCATCTGACATAACCGAACTCCATTCATTATTTATTAAAAGACACCTGTAATGATTGCAAAATAAACATGCCTTTTTCAGCAGAACATAATTATAACTTTAAAAGTTTAATTAATGATATGATATAAAAACTGAATTGAGATGGTTCTTGTCCAAACTTCTTAACTAACACTCTAGCATAATTGATAAACAAAACAGGAAGCCAGTTACCGCTAATTTGTTAACAGGTTAACTGGGAAACACTTGGAAATATAACATTTTAACTTATTTTGCTGCTATTAAAGGTTCAAGAGAATGCATATTTACTTACTGTTGGATATATCAGTTAGTTTTGGGCTCAGGTACAAGTGCAAGGTTTATGGCCTTCATTGATCAGGTCTTTTATTATGTTCATTCATTTGTGTTTGAAACTTGCACAAGAAAATCACATTTCGTTGAGTATTTAAATTCGTGGTTTGAAGACACCCACGAAAACCACGAAAATTGGTACCCAACGAATAAAAATGAATTCACAGTAGCTTTGATGCTCCTGGGAGGTAAGATGTAAGTCTATTATCAATATGACTCAATAATTACACCTTACACCACTGATTCTGCTATTAACAAAATGCATATTATAATCTTAATGAAAAGACCTTGCTGTTAATGCTCTTGACCACCAACGGGCAGGTAACTCTTGCCTTATTTATCTAAAAAAACTGGTAAAGGGTTTTGAAAATTGCATGTAACAACAAACTGCTTTCGAACTATAACACCCAAAAACAAAAAAAAAGAAAATGTTTTGTTCTATGTACGGTTATTTTAATTAACCTTAATTCCATTTTTAAGGAAATTGAATTAATTTTATATCTGACAAAAAAAACATTTGGAACAACGATACATTTAGACATTTTTAGCAGCCATAGCAACCATCCATTCTTGCAACCTGAATGTATCATTTTTTAATATTGTGATGAGTTAACAGCAAGATGACATTAACCGTGGTTTATCCTTCATTTAACCTTTAAAAAAGGCAAAAATGAAGGGCAAACGTCTGAAAAAAGAAACAGAAATGGTTGAAAATTGTCCTTTAAGCTTCCATAGCAACCAACCTAGCGACAAGAGTCAAAAAGTTTGTATTTGTTTTGAATAGCAATTATTAATAAGAGTGTATGAAGGAATCAACTTAAGCATTTCACTTTATTTAAGGAATTTAATTAATGTCAAATCTGCCAAAACAGCACTTCAAAAAGTGAAAATTTCCGATTTTTACCGCCATAGTAACCACCTAAGCAACCATAGCCCCATCAATTTTTTTTCAGTAAATTGTTTATTCAGACCTAGTACTTATTGACTGTAATCTTGAAATTACCCAGCATTGTTGCATATGGAGGATACAGGTTCTTAAAATCGGCCAAAAATGAGTTATCCTCAAAATGGCCAAATACCCCTGTGTGCCTCGACCCTGCACATCTATCAGACCTATTATTTATCAAAAAATATTAACCTCAATATGAACGCAGAATATTTAATTTTACCTTGCTTTGGTAAAAAAATGCATAAAGACTACGTTTAAAGAACCCCACCCGTTTGAATTCTGCTGTTTTTTCACCTCTAAATCATCACATTTTAGCCTAAAAACCATGGTACCCGTTACCATGGCAACCAAGCCAGCGGGACGAGTTTAGGGGTCATTTTTGTTCATAAGTCATAGACTTATATAAGTGTACAAAGTTTCGAGGAAATCTGTGACCATGCGTGCCCAACCCTCTATATAATATGGTAGGTATTTACAGAGAATTGATATTAAATGTCACACTTTTGAAATTTTCAAGAAAAAAATGTATTTCATATAGAAAGGCGATCTTTCCGTGTTTAGAAAAACAAGAAATTCGGAGTTGTTCGGTATATTCCTTCATACACCTTATTCATTTTGCTAAATATTTATCATTTGTCCTGACGTGAAACAAAATTTTTAATGGAGGTAACAGATATGAAAACAATTTTCAATTTCTTTTATGGCAAAAATTTGATCTCAAATTCCTTGCTATGAACGCCTGAAATGCTTTCAGAATGTATCTCCGAAATAAAAAATCTTATGGGCCTAACCCCAAGTCTCACACTTCGAACCTAAACCCCCTTGACAGCCATGCAAATAAAAGAAATGATCCATTTGCGGTTTATGGAATTCCAAATGTTTTAATTTGATCTGCATTGAAGAGACATAAGTTGTCGAAATGCACATATGTAGAAACCAAATTCACAGTAACTTTGGTATTTTGTTATTAAAATTGAAAGTAATGGGCGATTTTCATACACATGGATTCACATTCGGCTTGTCTCTATTGACCTCACATTCGTTTCCGAATTTCGCACGATCAACTTTTGAATTATGATGTCATATTTTTGTGAACTCAAGTTTGAAACGGCTGGAGCATTTGTATAGTTTAACAAACAACGTCTTTGTTTCAGTGAAAGCTGTGTTCATTGTTTTCTGTGTCTAACGTCATTGCTTTCTGTGTTCTCGTTTTGGCCTTGTCTTTCCACTTCGATTTTTTTTGTAAATTCCACTCCTTTGTTCCTTCGGTATTCTACTGCCGTTGTTTTATTTAACTACATTTATGTATGCCATCCATAAAGAGTGATTGTATGATATCAACAAAATCATTAAAAAAACGAAAAAATGAAGATAACACTTTATTTTATCACAGTCTTAATCACAGTGTATCAAAAAATACTGTTACATAAATAAACTCAGATGGAAAAAAATCCTAAGTGCTGGATTCACAAAATGTAAGAAATACAATATAAAATCACAAATATACATATAATCTTAAGCCATCACATTCAAATTTGTAAATGTCCAAAAACTTAAAACGAAACATATATTGCTTTAAGCTCAGAATTAGCCCTTTTGAATTGTACATATGTTTGAGTTTGATTGCAGAACCAAGTCTTGTAGAGTGTTATATGGATAAAACAAACATGTATGTATACACCATCTAAAGCTATTGACGACATTTGAAAAGAAACTTACCCGTAATTATGTAAAAACTTCGTGTTTATGCATTTTGACACTACCTGGTTCCTTATAGTGTTAAAAATTCCTTTTCAATTCAGGGACAAAAATCTTTTTGAGATTTTTTTAGGGAAAAAAATTACCTCCGTTCAACCCTCGTGAAAAATCTTTCATTGTTAACAGGACTGAGGAGACAAATGTGTCTAAAATAGGAATCCCGATAGGTTGTAGCTTTTATTACATTAGATGGATGCCTCTTGGTGGGGTTTAGTTCTCGAGAGTGTCGGTTGTGAAATCATGCCATACTTCCATTGCAGGTTAAAAAATGATATATATTTTGAAAATTGAAATACATCAGATTTAGAAATCTTATTACACCAAGGGCTATCTTCCTCGTGTAAAGTTTTGACTATAACATTTGTTTGGTTGGTAACTGTTAGGTTCTTTAATTAGTGTTTCTTTATGAACTGATCAACATCATATTTTACTTCATGCATATTTTGATTTCTTTTCAAAAGAAAAGACATTCAATTTGTCGAATTGACAACTTTCTAAACAATTTTGGTATTTAGCTGATTTACCCTACCAGTCTTTGCCTTATTTTGTAAAAGTTTTTTCTTTTGTTGTTGGAAAATGAACTGGCTTAATTGTAGAGCCATATCAACCTTGCCTTACTTTCCGTATAAAACAAAAACGGACTTATTAAATTGATTTGCAATTTGTGTGTTGCTGTCACTTTGACCTTGTTCAAATACATTGTACCTGTTTTAATAGATCATGGAAGGGATAAATTCAAAATATTATTCTGAGATGATTTTACACCTTAATCAAAACATTGGAAATCCATCAATCGAAATGTGTACAAAGGCTGATATAGAACATATAAGGATCTAAAAAGAAAGCCAAACTCAGCTAAGAAAAGAGCTTTGCATGAGGGAGATACTCCTTAGTTTTGAACAAAATTTTCTAATTCAGATATCAATCGGTTTTCGGGCCAGCACCGAATTACTGGATTACTGGACTGGTGAATACCCTCGGAGACTAACAATCATAAGTCATCTACTTAAATGTTGATTTGAGGAGATTGGAATTGGTCAGGATGTTAAGACATTTTTTGTTTGATTGTTTTCTTTTTCGGTTTTTAGAGCAGGAAACGTGTCATCCTTGCAGTTAACCAGAGGCTCCCAGGAGCCTGTATCGCTCATCTGGCTTTCAGTTACCACAATCAAGGTAACATTGTAAGTTATACAGTTGATCTTCAGTCTCTCACACTTTCGTAGCTCGAACACTACCAATATCTTGAACTGTATTTGAAGTCTGATCATGTTTTTCTTTATTTCTTTGTTGGGCTTTTTTTTTACCAAAAACTTTCTTGCTAAGGACCACTTTCGACACCAGTTTTGAAGTCGAGCCGTAATTTTGTAAATGGCGCCCAAAAACAATTTTTCTGCATCGGATTTGAAGATTCAACATCAATATCTATTTGGAAACAAAATGTCATTGAAATCTGACAACATTGAATTTTCCCGCCTTTTTGGTGGCCATTTTGAAAATGGCAGTCAACGAATAATTTTAAACATCAGTTTTGAAGTAACGACATCAATACCTATTTGGAAACCAAATTTCATTGAAATCGGACAATGTTGAATTTTCCCGCCTTTTTTGCGGCCATTTTGAAAATGGCGGTCAACAAAAAAATTTTAACATCAGTTTTGAAGTTGCGACATCAATACCTATTTGGAAACCAAAAAAGGACAATAACTCCTACAAGGGTTTATGAATTTTCTTCAAAATTTCAGGATGGGTAGATCTTGATATGCTTTACATTTTTGCAATTTACACTTGACCTCTATCTGTTACACTTTTTGATATAAAAATATAAAATGCAAAAATTTTGAAAATTTTACGGAAAAGGGGCTATAACTTCGAGATGGGTTTCAGATTTTCTTCAAAATTACACGGTGGGTAGATCTAATCATGCTGATCCTTTTCACTTCTGTCAGATTTTTGATATCTGCATCGGTTTTCGAGTTATTAGCCAAGAACCCGTATGTTCCATTTTTACGAATGGCGGTCATGTTGTTTGACCAGCCGACTAATCGAACACAATTTTGAGACGCCATACCCTGGTGATGATTCAAGTCAAGTTTGGTTACATTTGGCCCATCGGTTTCAGTGGGGAAAAATTTTTGAAATTGTTGACGGACTGACAAACGGACGATGGACGACATACGACGGACGACAAACGCTTAGTGATGGCAAAAGCTCACATGGCCTAAAAGACCAGTTGAGCTAAAATGGTCAACAGATAAAATTTATCCATGTATCTTTACAAAGCCAGCTGAAGTACTCAGGTTTTTTACATTGTTCATAAAGGGAAAGGACACAAAAATATTTTTAAATGAATTTACTTGGATAAAGCTATTTGAAAATACACAAGTAGTTTTTAGCTAAAAACTTAACAAATATTAGCTTCACCACATTGTTTTAGGATTTTGAAACATTTGTCGCCAATTTTTTTATCATACTTTATTTACCGGCTGTGCAGTTGAAGAGTCAAGTTTTTTTGTTTTCGGCCTGTGTCGCAACTGCTTCTTTTGTCGTTTTTGACTCCGTTTTTATGTCAGAAACTTTATTATTAGCTTTAGGCTTGGTTACATCTTTTGCAGGCTGTGAAGCAATTACGACGTCTGGCTCTTTACTCGACTGTTTAGACTTAAAAATCACGTCAGAGATTTTATTCGTTGGTTGCGATGTAATGATTCCTTTAAGCACTTTATCCGTTGGTTTTGTGGAATTATTTTGCGTTTTCAGCGATATCACAACATTTATAATATTCACTGCAGCAGAAATAAACAATAATGCACATGCTGTGGAAGCCATGAAAAATCCTGTGGACATATTGTCTTCATCCGGGTAATACGATTTTGGATCATAGAAAACGGGTGCTAATAAAGCTGAATATTTGGACTTGTAATAGTTCAAAGCATATCCTAGAGTTGCTCCTGAAATAAGATGTTAGATTGAAAGCGTTTATACATCAAACCTGTCACAATGATCTAATTGTTTTTTTTTTTTAATTTACTGTACAAAAGGTACACGTCAAACTAGAGAAATTTGTTTTCACTTATATGTAAAAACCATGATAAGTAGTTTGGTCTAGCTGTTATCATAGCAAATGGATAAATATCTTTTATTATTAAAAATTTAGAAATGCACCAAATTTTCTAACTTGGCTCCATTGTCTAAAGACCGAACGGTACTTGACAACACTATGACCCCAAAAATGCTAATGGCTAAGTAATGATTGCCTGAGTTGTTATATTAAATGTTCTGCCAAATCTATATGAACAAAATATGCAAATGTATGTTTATATACCCTTTTGCAAATTTACACACGTGTGTATAAGCAAATTTTCTATGCGTTTACATGATTTTTTTTGTAACTAAATAAATGTGAAAGAGCAGTAAAAATTGATTAACTGTGAAAAAAAAATGAATGGAATTATGTCTTATAACCATTTATTTTATAAATCTCTCCGTATTCTTTATCCTGTCATATAGAACAGAAATTCTAGGTTATTGAAAGAACCTGATCGGTAATGCGTTTTTTTAGGGAACTTAAAATTGCTGAAGAAGAAAAATGTAATCAAAGAGTTGAACAAGTATGTCGTCCCACTAAATGTCAATGATAAAGCGAAATAATAGCTTAAAGGAACAAATCAGAGAACAGAGGACTGAGGGGAAAATGTATTTTTAATTTGTTATTATTATCATTATTATTATTATTTTATTTAATATCATCAATAGTTTTCATAATATAAAATTCAAAATCTGCAATTTTCCATTTGTCCTTTTTGCTGGAACTAAGTAAGATGTCAACTTTGGTATGGAAATCGCTTTTGGACTCACGGAAACTGCCATTTGCAGCTTGATTAAATTGATTGATTGAATATTGTTTAACGTCTACTCAGCAATATTTCAGCTATATCAAGACGAGAACAAGTTTGTTGATAAATAATCACTTTGGGGTATGGAAATGGCCATGGGACGGGAAATTCTGACTGCCACTGGAAAAGTAGGGTGAAATCGTCAAAGGCGGGGAATTTAGCCTTGTAGCCGATCACCTACGGACCACCCCAAAAAGAGCTTGCTACAAGGGTTCTTTATTAAACAAATAAAAAAAAGTCGCTTATCCGGTTAATAGCCATAAGAATATTCTTTAATCAACTTTCGTAAAATGTATTTGTTATATGTATTTGAAAAAGCTTTNGGTTGGTCAAAAAAAAATTTTCGTCCGCCATTTTCAAAATGGCCGCCATTCGAAATTTTGTTATCGCGATATCTCGGAAACGATAAAAAATTTATGAAAACATTGTGTTGCAAAAATACTCCTCTCATAAAGATCTACATTTTAGGTTGGTCAAAAAAAATTTTTCGTCCGCCATTTTCAAAATGGCCGCCATTCGAAATTTTGTTATCGCGATTTCTCGGAAATGATAAAAAATTTATGTAAACACTATGTTTCAAAAATACTCCCCTTGTTAACATCGTCATTTATGGTTGGCCAAACATTAGACATAACGTAACATAACATTGCCGGGGAAAGACCTTGCAATTGTTCTCTGAACAATTGACTTTTTAATTATCATTATTATTATTATTTTATTTAATATCATCAATAGTTTTCATAATATAAAATTCAAAATCTGCAATTTTCCATTTGTCCTTTTTGCTGGAACTAAGTAAGATGTCAACTTCGGTATGGAAATCGCTTTTGGACTCACGGAAACTGCCATTTGCAGCTTGATTAAACAAATAAAAAAAGTCGCTTATCCGGTTAATAGCCAATAATTCTTATTCTTTAATCAACTTTCGTAAAATGTATTTGTTATATGTATTTTAAAAAGCTTTTACGAATGAAATAGAGTGGCGTATTTTTAATACCTCATTTATGCGAAAATTCACGAAATTTGTATTATGCAACATATAAACTCTTTCGAAAGGTATGAGGTGAAATTGAAGATAAAAATAAACATGAAAGGTTATTTTGCAACATGCAATCTCCTTTGAAAGGTTTAATTAAGAAATTGAGAACCTGGGACACTTGTTTTAGTGGCCAGAACAATTATGATTCAAACAACCTGAACCGTAAGAGAGACACAAATACGATAAAACAACTTTTCCCAAGATATCAGTAGATGTATAGGTATTTAAAATCAAAGTCTAAAATGGCGAAATTTACAACCGTAAAAGTAAACTTAATCAGCGGGGATAGAATCCTCCTCAACCCGCGAATCTTTTGTTTTGACCCTTAAAAGTTACAAGCACTACTAACTCTATTTCATTGCTAATTTATAATATTTTTAAAAAAAAATGATAAAAAATCTTTCTAAAGCTGAACAAAACAAAAGAGGAATCATAAAATATAAACAGGATAAACGACTTCATTGGTTTAATTAAACTCTGAATACATTTCTGATTGGATGAGCTTAAAATACCTAAGAGCGATTTCCCCTTCTTTTTTTGCATTGGTTAAACTATAATAAGCGTTTTAAATTTAAACTCAAACTTCCAATAGCGATGGGAAACTTTAGATTTCCTGCAGAAACCCTAGTTTCGTTCTTTTTCGATCTGATCGTGCGAAATACCATGTATTTTTCTTAACTTTATGCATCCCGATCGGAAACGACAGTTTCCTGCAATTTACCTGCTATTTCGAACTGAAACCCTTATTTTCGTGCGAAATTCTTAGTATATAGAATCTTTTGGGACTATCGTGTACCATAATTTCTAGATACCTGAATGTTGCGATTGTTTCAATAACTTTTAAATGTTTGATTTAAGATAAATGTTCTTTATGCTTGATAAATCGCGCGAAATTTAATATACCATTCACCACAAAATATAATTTTCTATATTATATTTTTTTTTTATTAATTTAGGAAAAAATTATTGAAGTCTGTATTGATGAAATGAATTAGAGGTAAATTTAAAAATTATATATATCATAGTTACCTGCAGCCACTGATAGAACAGAAGATACAATTCTTGACACATTCAGCAACAAAGACTTCTTTCGTAGAACAGGAATTAAGCTGAATGGGAGCATAACTGCCAGAGATGCCGCCCCTGTTCCTACCGCTGATGTCACCAAAAGTCTTGGCAATTTTCGCCAGTAATCTGTCATTGTAAAGAGTAAATTTAGTGGAACTACTTTTGGAATGCAGTCTTGCTAAGAGTAAAAATGTTATGAATAATTAATCATAGCCTGTTTATTTTTTCTTCAATATCTGGGACTTAACTTAGGGCTTGCAAGTTTCTCGATTTTTATCTATTCATTTACATTGGTTTAATAATTCAAGTATTTATTTCCGTTTTAATTTCTAATTACAAGTACATATATTTCAGCATAATTGTGTTGTTGTATAAAGAGTAGGACATGTTTACTGTCCCGGGGCACCTAGTGTCATCTTGGGTTTTCTTTCGTTTTTAGTGTTTTTGCTGTTTTTTTTTCTTGATCCCTTTTTTGGAGATGGGATTTTACAGTGTGTGTATTGTCCATATATTTTTCTTTATATATAGATGTGTTTGGATGTCGGTCTTATTGTGTTCACATTTGTTCCATGTCTGTTTTATGGAGTTCACATATATTTTGTTCCACCGGTATTCTACGGCCGTTGTTTTGTTCCCCTTTTCATGTTTTGCCTAGCCTACATATTTTATTTGTATACGTCAAGTGGTAGTTAAAAGACAGCAGCAATTGTCTTTTTTCAAATAATACAGGGTTATATATAGAGTTATACGGACAGTTGTATTGGGCCTCCGTTTTAGGCCTCGGCGTTGCCTCGGCCCAATACGGCTGTCTCCGGCCCAATACGACTGGACATAATACAGGACCAATATGAAAAATCCCATTCTATGACGCCTTTATTAAATAGTTATGTAAAACTATATACTATCGATTCAATGGCAGCAAATTTGGCGAAGGAATAGTCAGTCAATTATTATGTTTACTTCTCCTTAATTCTTAAGGTTATTTTTCATGTAATCCTGCAATTGGAAACAGTCTCCAACATTTGCAAATTAATGACTTGTGACTGTGTTTATCATGTATGACGACATGGATAAACATTGAGATGTCCGTCAGCCAAGCAAATGACTCAAGTTCAATTCAGCGAGTAGTGGTTGAAAAAGATTGACTTTCCGGACCTGATCTTTGTAGCACTTTGTGTTGAAATCTGAATACTATGATGTTTCATATTAAAATCACTGAACTATCAAAGTATTTTTCCAGAATGTCAACAAACCAGCGTTGTCATTGATGTCAATTAAATGTAGAAATACGGAATCGGATCCCGGAAATGACACTGAATTTCAGTTTTAAAATTAATAGTAATAAAAAGATGTACGATTGATTTACATTATAACAGACTAGCAGATTATTCACATGGAATTATGTTCTGTTCATGATATTGCCGCCATTTTGTTGAAGAACTTAATGAACCGGAAGTCCGTATTGGGCTTGGCCGTATTGGGCCAGAAAATCTATATTGAGCCAATAAATCGTGCTTGGACGTATTTGTCCAGTAAACCTATCTATATTTGCTCTCAACATTTTGATTGCATAGACAATTTTAATCATATTTTACATAACTATTAAATAATACTCAATATGTAATTTCATGTTCTACTTCATATAATGTGTTCCCCCTTTTTATGGTGTGCATGGTGAAAAATATACAGTTTTTATATTTTCCTACTCTTTTTGAACATATTCGTACGTATACAGGATGCATAATTTGTACATATCGACAAAAAAGGCTAGCAGTGATTTCACCTCAACGTACAAGCGTCTTTCTTAAAAACAGTCATCTTATCACATTTTGATACATTACTTGTGTTTGATATTGAATGAAACCCCGTAGGTACTATGCATGGGCATTTTATTTTTGTCTTTAATAAAACGTCGTTTTAAGATTTCATCTAGCTATGGTTATTTCAAGATGAAGAGCAACATTAAAGGGTCGTGTTCCATTCATGTATTGATGGAGACTTTTGATGTACATTTACTCAATGTCCTTGCATTGTGCATCCCTTTAGTACATAGATATACTGTAAGGTTGTTATATTTCGCGGGGTACTAAATTTAACGCTATTCGCATTAAACCTATAACCGCGAAAATTTATACCCGCGAATATTTTACTGTGAACCTGAATATAAATGAGTATAATGACTTTAACTAAATATCCGCGAATATTAAACCCCGGGAATAAGCCCAACACTGAAAACCGCGAAAATTTTGTACCGCGAATATAAAGCCCTATACAGTAAATGATTCATTAGTTAAAAAATAGATGAATTTTACAGAAACCTTACCCTTCTTAATAATAGTGTAGGCTTGAGAATTTATTTTGTCATTTTTCCCTTTCCAGCCATCGTAACTAGTCCATAATGTTTGATAAGCATATAATCGGTATACTTTGGCTCCTGGAAATCCGTAATTTGTTCCACTGTTGTATAAATTCCATTTTACTGACTTTGACAATGATCCACCAGCGAGGGCGAGGGCGAGTAAAATAGCACTAGATGAGACGGCAAGGAGTATATTTGGTAACGTTAAAAGTTTCATTGTTAATTAATTATGGAAGCCCGTGATTCTGAAACTCCTATGCTTGCCTATTCCATAAATAAATTCTTCTTAATTAACGTATCCGAAAATATTTAATACTCAATCAAAATTCGCAAAATACTTTTTCCGTTTTTTTACATCTTTGCGTTCATTTTAATAAGAAGGGCTAAAGTTATAGAGACAAAATTTTGAGCGTTTTAGACAGATTTTGATAGGGATCTTCCTTTTATAGTCCACTCAACTTCAACTATATGAAGAGGCTTTATCATTTTATTGGTAGGATAAAGATGTAGCTTATCAGATAGTACTAAACGATGAATAAACAAATTACTACGGACACCGTTGAATAATAATGATAATAATATAATAGATACTCTTCAAATTGTGTAGGACTATTATCAATACGTGTTTGTTTGAGGGTTAGCAATTAGAGGTTCCAAGCACACAAAGGAATGACGGAGATTTAACAAAAAATAAAGGTTATTGAACATTTAAAAGTTTTTGAAGCTCATTTTTATATCAAAGTCATTAGTAATTGCCAAACGATAAGACCATTGCGGTCGACAATTTTGTCGGTGGTTTCCACCTGAATTTTGTTTTTGTCTCATGGACTTCCGCTCTTGACCACTCTGTTCGGTAATTTTATTATTACGCCTATTTGCCACACAATATCAAAGAATTTTCATATGCCAGCGTTCATGCAGGAGAAATGGAAATTGAGGCCATCTAAAAAGTTTCATAAACACTTTAGTGCAATAAGATATAAAACAATGAGCTAGAAGATATTACCCAAAACTTTTAATTAATATAAAGAAAACAATCAATTCACTTTTCCCTTAAAACTGAAGAATGCATGTACGCACCTCTGAGTCATCCAAATTTAAAAAAATTTGTGAGGATAGCTGTTCCACAGAAACTGTTTCGAATATGTGTGCAGAACAACAAACGTTTTGCTAGTATATAATCAATATTGATCAAGTCTGTATTCATCATCAGAGAAACAAGCCGCTTTAAATATTATTCCAACAACACTTAATTTCTTCACCCAAGGAATTGTGTAGTGTATAAAATTACTATATATTAAATTGGATTAATCAAAACAATGCAAAAAACAAGTCACCAAAATAAAGTATCAGCTGACTGAAGAGAAAGAATTCAAGGAACTAGAGATTGATTATCAGTGCTTTCAAAAGTTAATTAGTAATGGTGAGAAAATATATTATAAAGAAGAAAGATATTAAGATAGTGAGCAGATCATGAGCAGTGAGATTTTACTTCACTGCCACTCGAAAAGCGGAGGAAATTTAACCCGCTATACGACTCAAAGTGTTCTGCTCTTTCTGCTTTTTTCAATATAGTAGGGGTGTTTGCGTTTCTACACGGAATTTGTCGACACTGATTGGCTGTCAGACTTTCCGTATTATGTCCTCACAACCCTGCATTGGTGCGAGGTTCTGACCATTACAGGGGACTGGGTGATTTATCTTTTGATTAACTTTTGACAAAATTTGATGAAACTCTTGATACATCTTCATTGTATTCCAAATGGCTATTGCCTTAACGCAAAGTAAATGAAAAATGAAGAGGGGTTCGGTTTCCCGGCAAAATTTTAGGCACGTAAATGTCCAAAACGGGCACACTGACATATCAATATTTTTTACTTATAATGATGTATGATAGATGCTCTAATAAATAAAGATACTAATTTTAAAACCTTGATATCATGAACTTGATCATGAGGAGTGACCATCCTTAAGTGCTGCAACATACATTAGGGAATGAGGATGATAACAAAACTAGAAAACAGAATTTTCTAGAGCCGAAATTGTCCTGGCTTGGTCATTTCCAAAGAAATGGAGGGTTTAACCTACCATTGCCATAATATTCTATAGTAACTCGACAACAATTGCTATTGTTAGGTTGTAGACAGTGAAAACAAACCTTCATATCAGTACTAAGGAAAATGAATTTCGAATCAAACTTCGGAAAGAGACTTCAAATTTCCCACAAGGAAGTATATATGTTGAAAAACTTTTTCATGATCCTATGAGACAGAACTTTTTGAAGCTGGAGCTTTGATTAATAAGGCAATCACGAAATAATTTTACTTAATCATAATTGGTGCTACATGTATCTCTCGCATATTGAATAAACTTTACTTCATATAATCCATACGCATTAGTTCAAGTTCACTTTAAAATCATAGCAAATTTATTAAATGTATAATTCAGAACATCTCTTTTTTATATTACATGATCCGATAGACACATGTCAGTTAACTGCTAGTAGTCTCTTGTGATTTCATGTTCATGTTCGTATATTTAGATCTTTTAGTTTCATTTTTCACAACTGACTCAGTCCTGTTGCCAACTGAATTTTACTGTTGTTACGATTGTTTTTTGATTTATCACATTGGCTATAGGGGGGAGGTTTGAGCCAAATAAAACTAGTTTAACCCCGCCGCAGCAGGTTTGCGCCTGTCCTAAGTCAGGAAATCTATTAAGCCTTTGTGTGTCTTGTCTGTTTTCTGGTTAGTTTACTTTATGTCTATAGGAGTCTAGGATGATGTTTATTTCGTTGAACTTGATTACTCTTTATATTTTTTAGTGACCGACTCCGACCTGTCGTTGGGTATGGGGTTTCCTTACCGTTCATTCAAGATCTTATGGTGGCTTTGAGTTGATATTACTCCCCTTTTGTGTCATTGTCTCTTTGACACATTCCCCGTTTCCCTTTTTTTCTGCAAATATTACAAAACACGATTGTAATTAAATATGCAATTGTTGTATTAATTCTCAATTCCAAAAGCATACTGTAACTTTACATTGATTATATCCTACTGCGCTTTATTGTCATATGTATAGTTTCTAATAGATATGGGGGCCTGGGTGGCCGAGTGGTTAAAGTAGATCTACTACCTATACAACCACTGTAGTCTATCACCACTGCAGTGTGAGTTCACGCCCCGATTTGTACATTACAAAAAGGGTACACTCGACTTACAATCGTTAGTGATAAGGTATGTCAGCTGCCTGCCCAAGGTCGGTGGTTCTCACCGGGTACTCCGGCTTCCTCCATCACTAAAACTGACCGTCATGAGGTAGCTGAAATACTGTTGAAAGTGACGTTAACACTCCATATCCTTCAATCAGTCAATCTTCCAAATATTATCTGCAATAGTATCTTTAGAGCCTTTTCTTTCTAATATATGATATATTAAGAAAATTAAGGGGATGATTTTTCAATTAAAGTACATACCCAGGAGACAAAACTCAGGTCAGGAATTAGCAAGAACTTTAAAGTTTAAAATTTCTAACTTTCAAAATTAAAAATGCAAAAATTTTCTGATTCTAAACGTCATCGTGCCTGTGTTGTCGCACACGGCCATTTCTGTTTTATTTTTGTTTTGCATTTGTTCTTTTGTTTCCATATGTGGTTAATCTTCATTGCCTTTTTGTTTAATTCTGGTTTTCAAATCCCTATTTGTTTTGTTGATTTAGAATTCGTTAATCTAGTTTTTAAAAGTGTTCAGTAATACATGGTGCAAGCCTGTGGGAAATTCTCAGTGTCATTATAAAGGAACTACATATGAAATGTTTGAACGGACAGCATAGGGCTGATTCACGATGAGTTTAACGAAAATCTACCTGATTTCGTCGAATGAGATAAAGACTTTTCGTCATTTACGATCTCTGTTTGTATGTAATTATTATATTGACATGCATTCTGGTTATACGATTATTTGCTTTTGCTTCGGTATTCATTTGGAAATTTATTTTTTGAGTCTTATCTGTGTGACACATTGGCTTCTACAGCGTTTTACATTCTCTTTGTTTACGTAGATTACGCGATGCTTAACAATAAGATTATATTTGTTTCAAACTGCTTTTTTCAGGTCTATAACTTTGAAACGAGTTTTACAACAGTGAGAGACATAACAGGGTCTAAATTCTACTAAAGGTTTGTGTTTTGCCGCTTTAAATTTTTCCCACCACGTTGGTTTACACTCCTTTTGAAAGGTTTTGGGGACTTGAACTGTAAAAATTATCTTTTTAAAAATCTTATTGGTTTTCCTTGTAATCGTTAGTTTCTTCTAAAACAACGGCAGTAGAATATCGAGGGAACAAGGAAAGTGATGACTACAAAAGTCGAAGTCAAAAGACATGGCAGAAACGGCAACAGGTGTGTAGACCATTATTTTGTACATTATGCGCAAAAAAAACAGTGTATTTATTTGCTGATGATGGGAAGCAAGTCAAGCAGATTATGTCAGTTAACTGCTAGTAGTCTCTTGTGATTTCATGTCCGCATATTTATTGGAAGGTTTGGGCCCAATAAAACCAGTTAAACCCCGCAGCAGCAGGTTTGCCGCCTGTCCTAAGTCAGGAAATTTATTAAGCCTTTGTGTGTCTTGTCTTTTTTCTAGTTATATAACTTTATGTCTAGGATGATGTTTATTTCGCTGAATTTGATTACTCTTTATTCCGATCTGCCGTTGGGTGTGGGTTTTTTTCACCGTTCATTTAAGATCCTATGGTGGTTTTGAGTTGTTATTACTCCCCTTTGGGTCGTTGTCTCTTTGACACATTCCCCGTTTCCCTTCTTTTTTCTATGTTTGCCTTTCTGGAGCACTTAATGATACTCATATTTTTGGTCAATAGGTTTTCAGTTTTTGGCTGTATTGTCTTTTTCCACGCTTTTCTTATACTTTTGGACCCTTCAGCTTCAAAATATATGTTACAGACATTTATTTGGCCGTGTTTTTGGTATGTTGCTACAGTACAGTCGTTTGCCAACATTTGCATAGTCAGATCAGATATTCGATTTCAAACCACACGCTCTAAAACTAAAATGGCTTAACCCTAGATTTAATTTGATATAGTTAGATCACTCGTTATGCTTCATATATGTTTTGTTGACTATATTGTATGTTTTTTTTCATTTGTCAACATCAGTGGAATATTGAATGATTGGTGTATAACTAAATACCGAAGTTACTGTAAATTTACTTTCTGCATATGCGCATTTCGACAACTTATGTCTCATCAGTGCAGATAAAATCTAAACGTTTGGAAGACAATAAACTCAAAGATGTTTAAAAACTGATAGAGAACAAATAACCAAAATGATCTAAATGTAAAGCCAAAATTAGCTAAGGACAGAGCTTTGCACGAGGGAGATACTCCTTAGTATCTGACACTTTTTATAATGTTACAAAGACTGTTTCCTTTTCTTTTAAACATCGACTTGATTCTTTGTGTACATAATTATTCAAAACAAAAAGTAGATAAGAAAATAAAACGATGAAATTCTCTGTAAATTACTCAAAACAAAAGTGGTTAACAAATAAATCAAATGCACATAGAAAATATATACATATACGGGATTACAAAATTTACTGTTTATTATACAACTTTGGTATTTTTGTATTTCTAAATATTTCTGTGAAATGAAGGGAATTATTTATTAACTAATTCTAACATGGCTCTAGTTAATCGTCAACCAGTATAATACTTGATAAACATGTATTTCGCACATGCGCAAATGGTAGTAAACGGGATGAAAAACAACAATATTTTTAAAAATTTTATTCTTCTTGGTTTATGAAGGAAATAAAGGTTAATATCAGGTTTCAACTAAATCATGCCATTCAGATACGTAAATGTGAATTGTTTGGCTTTCGATTTGAATTTTGAACTTGCAACTGTTTGAAAACGTCAGATTGTGTATTATGACGTCATAGACACAGACAGCAATGGGGCGGGAAATCCGCCTTCTCTTAGGTCGCTTCAAAATGGAAAATTTCATTTTCTGTCATATTAGAATCGAAATAATTCATGTCAGGTATATAGTTATTGTCATCTAACCATGGACAGTGCCTTAATATTAGTAACCTTAACCCCTCGCTAACGCTCTGGGTTAAATTCGAATATAAAGGCCAAGCTCTTTGTTAAATTTCCAATAACAATATACCTGCCATGAATTATTTCATAATTATATACATTGTACAATGTCTTCACTGTACTATAACCTTGGAGAAACATGTTACGTCGTGCATTCTGAAAAAAACATATGGATAAACACTGATGAACAACAAGAACATAGAACACATGGTCAAAATGCAAAAAAGAGTTATCTAAAGTACATTAAGTAATTGGTCACTTTTTATTACTTGTAGTATATTTATCATTATATACATTGTACAATGTAAATGAGCAAGGTAATGCCTCAACCAGTCAATATTTTCATTAAAAGGGTCATTTTCATCCAGTTGGACAGTAAGAAAAAGATGCACAAAATTTAAAAAGTGTAGAATTAACAATTCCACACACTACAAAAAACCTTGTCATCCACATATTCCTCTGATATCTTTGTTTTTCATTTTTTATCTTCAGTTGCTGCATCAGGCATTTGGGTCGTTGGTTTTACAGCTCCTTCACTCTTTGATCTTTTGATGTAGATAGCAACATTGATAGTATTAATGATAGCCGAAATAACAAATAAAGCACATGCAATTGACGCCATGTAAAATCCTGCAGATACAAAGTCCTCATCCGGATAATGCGATTTTTTATCAAAAAATGCTGGCGCTAATAAAGAATGATAACTTGACTTATAGTAATGTAAAGCATATGCCAAAAGTCCTCCTGAAAATAGAAAAAAAAAAAACTAATTCAAACAGTTACTGTTACATTTGTAGCTGTCAGCATCGGCGTTTTTGTTATCAAAATCTTTACCATTTTGGGGAATCCAACTAAATAACAATATTTTTTCAAATTTATCTTAATTAAAACAAACATTTTTACTTTAATGTTGGCAAATTTCATGAAACTCTAAAAACCGATTATTAAAATTTTATATAACATTAATAAATCCTTGATCTTGATATTAAAAATGATGACCATCAACCATCAAAGATAAGAAAAATTACACCCATACAAGGACTGTCTCTATCGGTTGTTGCTGAGATCACCATGTTTTCAAACATTCATAGTTTTTGTTTTTACTAGTAAACGTTGGAATATAAATGATTAAAATCCACAATGTACAGTTAGAATTCTGTCTGTTAGTCTCGTCATGTGACACCGAAAAATCACGATAAATTTGCAATTTGCAAATGTTTCCCGCCTTAAAATGACGTTGCAGCATTAAGACGTCCAATTTTTTTGCTTGATACGTCAGACGTTTTTGATAAAAATGCTACTTCCGGGTACAATTAAGGTACCCGGAAGTTTCAAAATTTAACGAGACTTACAGACCCTATTGAATAGCAACGTCAAGGTACAGTCACTGCTTTCTTGGATGTTAAAAAAAACACACACGTGGTTTACAAAAGAATGTAATTGACAATAATTGTGCATTTTTGGTGAATGGATAAACGGGTGATTTTTTTACCGTCATAAAAATCCGTTTTCCGTCTCCGCTTACATAGTGCAAGCAACGTGAATTTGCGGCAGTAAAATCTACCAAATACAATATGCTGACCTTCTAATTGCTGCCTGACTCGGTGATAATTTGATGAATATTTGAATTATAGTGACGTCGCGCACGATAACGGCACCACCGAACGTAACATGAAAAGCATATATTTTTTTTTAGTTTTCGAAGACGTCGTATTGATAAAGTAAAGACGCCCTGGTTCCTTTTTTTATCATTTTTATATTTCTTTCTTTCTGTCATTCTTTAAATTTGTTTTTTAACCAACTACATTTTTCTACTTTTTGTTTGTATACAGATTAAATATGAATATATAATAAGCCATTTATATGGTTCACGTCTTTCCTTCTGCATCTTTGTTATTCTCAATACCTTATAGCAGAAAATTTTCGATAGGTTCTAAGGTTTACTACTTTTGTATGGTCCTTGCTAACGGGAAAAAAGAAACCCGCTAGTTTTGGGCGAATATAAAGGTCCCTGTTTTGAGGATATACGTTGCAAAGTGCTACCGATGCGATCAGCAATAATGACCACTAAATTAAACATAAAACTCTTTCAAGTAAACGATCATCTTTTTTCGTGCTGAATCTTTTCAAATACGGGTAAATGAGGTTGTTTCAAAAACAAGCAAGAGTATATATGAGGGTATAACCCCCTTTTTAGACTCGAGACTTTAGCCTTATTTTGGGCTGGGACTAATATAACGTGTTATATTAGTCCCAGTTTTGGGCGTACTGTGGACTTGACCACTGGACACCATGTACTCAAAAGTCATAGCATTTTGGACTTGTACTTCAAATTTAAAAAAGATTAAAAAAATAAAAAATATGAACTCTGGACTTTGTCCAAAATTTTGGGTGTAGTCTGGACTCAAGGGGCGGAGGTTATACCCTCATATATATCTGCAGTTGTCGGTTTGTGTGTTGAACTGTCAGTATACATAAAATTGCCGTAAATAATTTAATTGTTCCTTTTTAATATCTTTTTTATCCTCGGTCTATTCGCATTTTATATAATTAATATATAGACAACAACTACCTGAATAAGGGACTGCCGAAAAAGTTTGTTTTAAATAGGATCCTTCTTCCGAATGTTGTTCACATAAGGACAAACAATGTTTGCGCTCTGTGTGATTTTTTTATAGAAAATAGTCAGAGTCGCGGTATACAAATTTAGCTGATTTTGGTGTCCTTTTTCAAGCCCTTTTGATTTCTTTGCCAACAATTTTGGTAAATTGTATTATTATTTTGAATTAATTTCCCCCGAAGACACATAAGTTTTCAAAATGGCCAACTTTGGTATGTGTTATTTCATTTATAACAACGGCAGTAGAATACCGAAGGAACAAAGCACAAGATTACACAAATCAAAGTCCAGAGACAAGGCAAAAGCAAGAACACCAGAAGGCGGAAAACCAAAGACACCACATGCCGACAAAACACACGAACATTACATAAACAACACAAAAAACTAAAGCACTTACAGTGTGAACTCTCAGTAAACAAGAGTAACATCAGGTGCTCCGGAAGGGTAAGCATGTCCTGCTCTGTATACAGCACCCGTCACACTGTCAGTGGGTCAATCCAGGGTAAAGTCAAAACCGGTAATGTCAAATCCGGGAAGACGTGAATCTAGCTGAAAATGTCAGTTTTTATTTGTGACACTGACATTTCATATCTATCTATGATGTCGTGGTGACGGCCATAGATTTTTTGAAAGGACGAAAGTAACAACGGTTGAACATATCCCTGACTCAGCAGTTTTTGTGACAGTGCTTTTGCTCTTTCCACAAAGTCACTNTATGTACTGCACGCTCCACAGTAACGAATTAATTGTGAAATATATACTGGGGATGTAGGTATATTGCTGCAGAGAAAGGGAAAGTTCACAATTGGAAAGTCAAAATCATCACGTTTATCATATAATCTAGATTTCACACGTCCATGTTCATCAATGTATAACAAAAGGTCAAGGTATGAAGCAGAATCGGGTGTATCGGTCGTCTCTTTAATTTCAAGTTCACTGGGGTAGATGCGATGTAAATATTCTTTAAATCTTCGGTTATTAAGAGAAAGTACATCGTCTATATATCTGAAGCTGAAATTAATAGCCTGGGCTAGTTGTTTTTGTTTCTGTTGTATCAGCCCTTGTAAAAACTTTGCTTCATACGAAAAAAGGAAAAGGTCAGCTAAAAGTGGCGCACAATTTGTTCCCTTGGGAATCCCTATTGTCTGTTGAAAAACACAGCCTCCACATTCAACAAAAATGTTGTCGATCAAAAATTCAAGCATCTTAATCAAGTCATTTTCACTGTATTTCTTGTTTGACTCAGTGTTGTTCTTAACAAAATATGTTTTATCTTTTCCTATTACCAGATAGGAATAACTGCGTTCTCCGTTTTTGGTACAGAAACATTGATGTATCAGATCGGAAATAACTGTTTTAAGTTTATTATTACATTATGTCAGCAATTTATATTATTCGAAGTGCTAGGAATCCAAACTGGTATACAGGGAAGTTCATTTCCGCCTCCTTCAAATAACAATATCACATTATCTCCTTCCTCGAAAGTTACGTATTAATTCCATCAGACCAAATAAATGTTTGAAAGATTTCAAATGAACATAGATATTTACTTCATTCTTTTTCATATTTCAGATTTCGTATTAGCTCAATAATTTCTTAAAACCATGTACAGGTAAATTTTAACATTGAAACTATTTTGGATTTAAATACCCGGATGTATGACGTATACATTGGGCACTTGAGTAGAGCTGTTGTGTTAAATTTTGCGTGCATTGTTTTACTCATTGTTCTCTATCATGTTGTATAGACATGTGGTGTTGCCTTTTGGCTTGCTTGTTGGCTAATATGTATATGTGGGAGCAACCATTAGATTTTTATGGCGGCCTTTGGAGGAACATCTGCTCCTGGATATTTTTTCACGCAATCATTGAGCCTATTATCCTGCTTATTTTTATTTCAGACTTTTCATGTCCTTTTACTTTTGTATTCACCAAATTTATGATCCTAGATTTTTTTTCGGAATCCCTTTTTATCACCCCTAATAAAAATCATGAATGAAATAAAGTGTATTCGTGGTTTATTCTATATAGTTTCCAGTTAACTATAACAAACGGTATGACAAAGGGACAGAACGGTTAAAGTTGCTCTTCATCTCCAGTCAAGGTGTAAATAATTCAAAAATATTATGCATGAATTTGTATCACAATTCTTGTTTTATGTAATTGAATATGGAGAAATTATAATTAGGAACTAAATGAAAGGCCGTTAGTGTCAGACTGCAGTTTATAATTCATTTTGCATTTTTTTATTTATCTGTATTGAGGGGGCGGACAGGGGTGTCTTTCTCCTTTCTCTCATCCCTTTCTCCTGTCTTCCATCCATCGCTCCTTTCTACTGCCCTCTCTCTTTCTCCCACCTCTTCTCCTTTTCATTTCTTTTTTCTCTTCTCCTGTTCCCTTTCTCCCGCCCCTTTCTCGCTTCTCCTGGTTCACCTTTATCCAATCCGCCCCCTCTAATTTGTTCGTGTGTGTATTTTTTAATGACAAAGTTGTTTCTGATTTTTTTTTAATTTATTTAAAAACAAGTCGTTCCGTGACGTAAACGTCTTTTTTGAGCCACTGGACGTCGCTTACATCTTTTTGTGACATTTGATTTCGAAATAGAAAATTCGTAATAAGTTCGTCGATTTTTAAGACATCGACATGATCGAATATGTAAACAGAAGGCAACATGATGCACATTTATAATGTGAATGATTATATGCTTTTCAAAATCTTTATTTTATAATGTATGTGTTCTTAAACAGTCCGACGTAAGTTTTTGCATTCCGCATGGTTTGTGACATTTTCATGCAAAATCGAAAAACTTCGAAATTTTGGCTTAAAAATGAAGGTATTTACAAAACAGTCATTATTTAAAACTAGACGAAATGCACATCTTCAAAATACGGAGAATTTTCTATTCCCTTTGTTTAAATTTTCGATGCCGAAATGTAAATTTTATATGAAACGAGTTCGGACCCAAAGAAAACGTCATTGATGAAAGGCAGTTATCTTAAAAAAGTGAATAATGCCGTCAATGATTCTATGGTGTATCAATTCCCTGAATTCTACGTTATCACACTGTCAAATTTAGGGACTTTCAAGTTAAAAATATTATCGAAATGGTAAAATATGTCTGTGTAACCTTGTACACGTGTAACGCGTCTACACCGGTAAAAATGACGCTAAAGCGATATTATATCAAGTACACTATTTTTGCATTATTTTCAAAAAGAATATACGTTTCTTTTGAACAAACTATGTGAAATTCTGAATCTTTTGATATATAACATTTTATATTCATGTGATTTTTTTATTCTTTTATTTAACAATTAACCATTTGTCAACACGAAATTCGCGACGTGGTACCAACAACGTGCGCGACGTCATTACACATATTTGTATGTTGACAGAAATATCTTACTATTTTTTTGTGAACGACCTTTCTTGTTTCCTAGGTACATGTATTTGAGACGCTCAAATTTTTATGCTTGTTGCTGAACTCCTCATTATTGCAGATAACATCATATGGATATGAGTGTTATAACAAAAATTGTCAAGACCCGAAATGCATGGGACAAAAAGACAAGGCAGATGCAAAACAGCCCAGGNTGAGGGGGCAGAAAATTTTAATACCGCAAGATCGGTACAGACATTTCAAAAGAATTTCTGAGTTAAACCGGTTTCATGGCGCACCAAACTTCCCTTTTATCGTGATAGGTTCCGGTAACAACTACAAATGCAACGTCAAAACCTGTTAAAGATATCCGATGGTCATGTTTGTCTCTTTCTGTCGGATTTGGGGGTGAGGTTAGGGTACCTATAGACTGGTTTAACCCTACCGCTGGCTTTTGCTTATGCCGTTGCCAAATCCGGAGATCTCGAATTCCTATCGTATACATTTGTGTTTTGTCG
Source organism: Modiolus philippinarum (assembly GCA_002080025.1). NCBI lineage: Eukaryota > Metazoa > Mollusca > Bivalvia > Mytilida > Modiolidae > Modiolus > Modiolus philippinarum. The sequence goes on along the minus strand of MJUU01010120.1, from coordinate 159,961 downwards.
TTTTATTCATGTTTTTCTTTTGTGTTTTCCAGGGGGAATTGTGGAATGTGATTGTGAATTTTGGCCATTGTGGGTATTTATTGTTCTCATTTTTTTGCAATTCTCTCCATTCATCCATTAAATGGCTTCATACATTTCTTGCATGGTGACCCTCTTAATTTTTCCAAAATTTCATTTAATACATCCGTTGGAGAATTCTGATAGAATATTTATTCAATTAAGTTATTTTCAGATTTGTTATTGGATGAACATTGCTTATGCTAAACCTATGAAAAATTCAGAGGAGATCAATTTTCCGACTTTTTTATGATAAACTTGAATCACAAAAACGACACAGGTAACTTATCAATTTGTTTTATTGAAATTATTTATTTTTCAATTTTCAAACAAAAACATCACATAAATTTGATGTCTTATTTTGTTATTTTAAAATTGACAAGCGAACATCCTAAAGGAGGCATTAATATAGTATTAATAAATGGGTATTTCCATAATGACCCTCTTATGTGTTCGAGGTCTGAAATTATGGCCTGAGGAGCTGTAATGGCACGAGGCAACGCCGAGGGCCATTACAGCATCCGAAGGCCATTATTACAGACCGAGGACACATAACAGGGTTATTATGAAAATACCCATTTCTTAAAACTTTTATTAACCAGATTAATGATCTTAAATAGAACGATAAGTGAATGTAAATGTGAATGTATATAAAATAGTTTTCTGAAAATTCATTTTTTTACACGAAAAGTCGTTTGTGGGATCACATATCTGAAACAAAAAAGTTGCTTTATAAGATTTTACCCTGCTTAAGTACAAAAAACTTTATTAAAAAAAATCAAGGAATTATGTACAACTTCGAATCCCTTGTGATGGGATGAGTAAAACGAGAGGTCACAAGTAGAGTCAAATATCTGAAACAAAAAAGTTACTCCATACAGCTGTATTAAGATTTACCCCAATGGACAAAAAAAAACTTTTTTGAAAAAATAAAGAAAAGATGTATATTTTCGGAGTCTTATGATGAGATGATGAAAATGAGTGGTCACAAGTAGGGTCAAATATTTGAAACAAAAAAATGTCTCCATACAGCTGGATTTGGGTTTACCGCTGAAGTACAAAAAAAAAAAATCAGAAAATCAAGAAAAGATGTATATTTTCGGATCCCTTATGATGAGATGATTAAAATGAGTGGTCACAAGTAGGGTCGAATACACAGGCACTTGTTTCATAAAAATGTCAGTATCTCCCTCTCGTGGAAGAAGAGAGGGAGGGACTGACATTTTTTTTTATGAAACAAGTGCCTGTGGTCGAATATTTGGGAAAAAAAAATATTCTCCATACAGCTGGATTAGGGTTTACCGCTGAAGTACAATTTTTTTTTCAAATAATCAAGAAAAGATGTATATTGCGGATCGCTTATGATGAGATGATTAAAATGAGTGGTCACAAGTATCTGAAACAAAAAAAAATTATTCTCCATACAGCTGGATTAGGGTTTACCGCTGAAGTATAAAAAGAAATATAGTCTATTTCATGAACATAAAACTACATCGGATAAAACTGATAAAAGTAAATAGTGTTATGAACTGAAAGCAGTTAATAAACTTCTGTGTCACGTGATCAATAATGGCCCTGTGATAATACCCTGTTTTCTAGCTGTAATGGCCCTGCTTTGGATCTCGTAATAACCGGCTGTGAAAATTTCTCCCTGATAATAAATAGGCATTTTCTATGATATTGTATTTAGCTGGTTAATAACATATTTTTATACAGTTTCACCTACCTGCAGCTGTGGAAAATACTGACGATACAATCCTACCTACATTCAACAATACACCTCCAACTTTCAGACCGGACTTTTTAAGTACAGAAATTAAGCTAAAGATAATTAGAATCACAGCAGAGATCAGACCGGAGCCAACGGATCCTAACACAAGCAGTCTCGGCAATTCCCTCCAGCCATCTGAAAACAAAACAGAATGCATATATTTCAAAAAAGATGTAAGTATTCACGCCTAAAATGTTCACATACACTCCATTTTATTTATTATTTTTATTTATTATTTTTTTATTTGAAAAACAGTTGCGCTTGTATGTTTTTGTTACGATTCTGTGAAGCTATTTCCGAAAACGTAAATTTGAAAGTAATCATAAAGGCCTCGACCTGTTTTTAAATAATGCAGAAATACATTTCAAATTGGACAGGAAGCTAAGGACCCTTATCGAATTTTGAAATAATCGTTTTCCTTACATTCTCTCCTTTTTCATTTTTTTCAAATCCTGTATATATTTATTTATCAAAAAGTAATAAAAATACCACGAATGAAGACATCAATTTAGTTGTACATGGCTATTCTGGAAATTCCAAAACGGAGTTTACCTGGAAAAAAGAGTAAAATTTGAAAAATATTACAACGTTGATGAAATTTCTTGAAAATAGCGGAAATGTTTGAAATTTTAGTGACCAATTAATGCGAATGACATAAAAGGAAACTATAATTGAATACAATTTCAAATAATACTAGATACTACTATAAATATATCGACAACGAATACCAAATCAAAAACGCAGCGGAGAGATATTTAGAACGAAAAATAAAAAAAACACTCAGAAATTAAGAGGCTACACAAAATTGGGACAACATGAAAAAGAAATAACAAAATATGAACAAGAAGATCTCAAAAATAAAGCACCAGTAGTGCATATGGCGATTTTTCGAATTTTGTTCTTGAAAAATATTTTCAACGTTTTCGAGAATGTTAGGAGGTAGAACAGTTACACGCCGTCTCATAATGCAAAACAAAGGACCACAAAAGCCGGAGCAACAAACAAAAGGTTAAGACAATGACCAAACTCAATGGATCATAGGCAGAAAGATGGGACAACAATTAAGCAGAAGCCGAAATCGATAATATCATCAAGAGAAAGAGTATGCATGATCACATAACATGTGGCACCCGTCATTGGGCTGATAAAAGCTAGTGTTGAACATACATGATGTATCAACATAAAATGTATTATTATACCCCCGCTTTGTAAAAGCGGAGGGTATATAGTGATGGTGGTGTCCGTCCGTCCGTCCGTCCGTCCGTCATTCCGTCCGTCCGTAACACTTTAACTGTCAAAGTTTTCTCGGCTTCTACAGGTGGGAATGATTTGATATTTAGCATTAGTCTTCCAAATGATGAGTTGTACAGTGTCAGATATTTTCATGTTTGTGGCGCTACTACTTCCTGTTTGCCGATACATTAATACTTAGTTTCATATACCACTACTAATGAAAATTTTTCGTCAAAGTTTTCTCTTCTTCCAAAAGTGGAAATGATTTCATATTTGGTCTGGAGCTTCATGATGATGAGTTGTACCGTGTAAGCTATTTTCAGGTTTGTTGCGCTATTACTTCCTGTTTACCGATACATTGATACTTAGTTATATATACCACTACTAATGAAAATTTTCGTCAAAGTTTTCTTTGCTTCTGTATGTGGAAATAATTTAATATTTATTCTCAACCTTCATAATGATGAGTTGTACCGTGTAAGCTATTTTCAAGTTTGTGGCGCTACTACTTAATGTTTGCAGATACATTAATACTTAGTTTCATATACCACTACTAATGAAAATTTTTCGTCAAAGTTTTCTCTTCTTCCAAAAGTGGAAATGATTTCATATTTGGTCTGGAGCTTCATGATGATGAGTTGTACCGTGTAAGCTATTTTCAGGTTTGTTGCGCTACTACTTCCTGTTTACCGATACATTGGTATGTTGATACTTGGCCTAAATTAAGTTTTTTGAATAACATTAAAAGACGCAGTTGACTTTAAAGATCAGCCTTTTATTTAAACTTCTTATTATATTGGGCATGCGGGGGTATTCATTTGTGGCCCAGTGGACCACAGTACCTCTAGTTTCTTGTTTGCTGTCAATATTGCAGTGACATTTGGAAGTATCTTGAGCAAGATAGATTTAGGTAGATTTTGTCCGTGCCCACTTCTCACTACTTTATAATGCCACTAAATTGTCCACTAGCTTGCGACACTTGTGTTTTTGTCGGGGTTCGGATGAGTGTTTGGAAGAGCACTTTGCCAGTGTTGTACGAACTTTATTAAAGGATTCCGCTCAAACTGGTGCCTGGGGCCGTCTTGAACTTACTATGAGGTATGAGCAAAGCTCATTGTTGAAAGCCTCATAGTAACTTCAAGATGAAGAACAACGATAAAAGCGTTGTTCTTATACTTGCTTCTACCATGTATTTGTAGAAACTTTCTCTGATGTGCATTTACTCCATATCCTTTCATTGTTAACAGCAGATGACAATAAATATATACTTTTGATTTTTTTGTAACAGAAATGGAATTCTCTGCTTGTAAATTGCTCGAAGTACTATAGAGTTTGACATCCCTATTTTTTTTTTTTTTTTTTATTCCACGTTTAGAATTCTTGATGAAGATAAATCAGTGAAATTTTTGTATTTTTCTGTTAAATATAAGCTGTTTTAATGGATATACATAAAATGTCCTGGGGGGCGTTTTTTTCCTGAAACGGATTTATTTGGTGGTGTAAAAGATTCATGCAGATGTTAGATTCCCAAAAATAGTTGCGGGTTAGTACCGAAGTACTGACAACTGTTCAATAGTTAATACCTTTGCCGAATTACCACTCCACAAGCAGTTGCATATATCAAGAAGAAAACAAAATTACTACTTACCTAAATAACTTTTTAGAGTTTAAAACAAAATGAATTATTTCCTTTTTCAACACTTGCCTTTCTGTTCTTTTATAATGAACATGATATGAAGATCATACCTACCATTTTTCAGTAGTTTATAAGCCTGGACATAATCTGGATTGTTTGTATGTTGAGATAGGTCATAGCTTGTCCAAAGATTCTGGTAAGCATACAACTTGAACCAAAACTTTCCTCTACCAAAGTTTGTGTGACTGTTGTAAAAATTCCATTTTACCGACTTTGCTACAGATCCTCCAGCTAACGAAACTGCTACCAAAATGCAACTTGCAGAAATGATAAATAAAATTGTTGGCAGTGATATTCGTTCCATTTTAAATAGGGTATTTTTCAAACCACTGAAAATTGAAATCTCTATTCGACACTTTCCTATTATTGCTATATCTATTTCTGGTCGGAAATTAATTATCCTGATTATCAATGTTTTTTTTCTTTTTATATAAAAACAACAGGACAACGTCATTAATTTAGCAGTTTATTTCTTGAATGCAATTACGTCCTTTTTTTCTAAACCAAAATCCTTCAGGCTGCTGCTTCACATTCAACAGAAAGTAAGCGTAAGAAACGATTGAAGCGATTTCTCCCTTTTTATGTAAACCGGTGCGTCAATATAACAGCAAGATAGAAAGTGTATGTATTAAATAAGATTTATCAATTGGTCAACATTATTTTCGCGCATATCGGTTACAAATGGTTAAACTTTAATTGATGACCAGGAAATATATGATAACACAAAATTTGACAGATTTACGAGGATTACACGATATGTATATATAGGCAAAAGAAGGACAAACATTAAGACTTCCACGTGGACATTGTTGGCTTAAGCGGGCATATAAAAGGATATATAGTAAAATCTCATTCCAAAGCAATTTCCGCACCGAAATTGATCTCGTAAAAATATTGGTAATTTTAGAAACACAAATGCAAACTCCAGCTTGTAACTGTAGAATATAACATTTTGCTTTTCGATACGTCCTTTATCATAATGAGATATCGGAAGAACGCGACATTTGTCATTGATTGGGTCAGTATTAAAGACATGATGTATGGTTCTTTTTTTTTAGCTAAAATCAAAGATTGTGCTGGACTGATCGCAAACACATTTAGACAAAAAAAAAACATCATGAATCAAAATTTTAAAGCAGTCCGTAGCGGCCGCTGCTGAAGTGAAATTTCTGCGTTTTCAACGATATTGACATTTTGGCGATAGCAAGTCGACGTTTCCAAAGATAACGCGGTTTTTTGTGAGTCTTTTTTGAGCATGCATCAGCATAAACACAATACACACTACTTATGTGAATGGTTGAACATCATTCGTACCCGTATTAAGCATGATAGGTTGTAATGAATGTTGTTGTTGAAAGCATGGTTGTTTTACAAATATTAGAAGGAAACATAAAAAACTCAGATAAGTTGAAGTAGAAGTTCACTTTCTGCATTATCAGACTCTCGAACTAAGAATTCTACCAACTCAGCTAATATTTCTATAGATTTCAACAGAGTTATTTTTTTTCAATCCGATCCACTGTTTTTTTTTTTTTTTATTTTTTTTTTTAAGAGTTCACATTACTAGTGCTTTAGTTTTATGTGTTGTATCTGTAGTGTTTGTGTGTTTTGTGAACATGTAGTGTCTGTGGTCTTCTGTCTTCTGGTGTTCATTGTTTTGCCTTGTCTCTGGACTTTTATTTATGTAATATTGTGCTTTGTTCCTTCTATATTCTACTTCAGTTGTTTTGTTTAATTTTGTACATTACAAACATTGTCACCTGGCACCATCTTAACGAGTTTCATAATCTCAGATAAAATACTTTCTTATTCATTTTTGGTCTAAATGTTGTCATGTTTGACTTTATCTTTGTTTAGGACATTAAATCTTTTGAAATCTATTATTAAAAGTTTGTAAAGTAATTTTTAACCATTGTAGATGTTTCATGTTTTATTCAATTTATTAGACAAGCATCTTGAGTTATAATTTGTGTTGTATAGGGTCTGTAAGTCTCGTCATGTGACTCACGAGAATCCACGATAAACCGGCAATTTGAAAACGTTTCCCGCCGAAACATGACATCTGAGGATTATGATGTTCAAATGTTTGTTTGAAACGTCACATATCTTTGTTTAAAATGTAACTTCCGTGTACAGTTTTTGGTCCCAGAAGTTCCAAAATTGTACGAGACTTACAGGCTCTATTGTTTTGCTTCAGGAAGATTTCAGAGATCCTTCGATAGCCGAATAAGTGAAGTTGTATCTAAACAGAAAAGTGTGTAAGAGCATTTTAACTTTTTTTTTAAATATATTTTGTTCAATGGCATAGACTTATGTCTTTTTTTACTCTTTTCAGTTTCCGGAAGGCTTCAACTGGTGACTTCAAGATGAAGAACAACAATAAAAGAGAGTTCCATTACTAGAATCTTATATGTACATTTACTCCATATCTTGTCATTGTTTATTAAAGATGGTCACTCCTCAAGATCAGAATGTCAAAGATTTGAAATCAGTATGCTTACTTATTAGAACATCGATCATACATCATTTTAAGCAAAAAATATTTATAGGTCAGTGTGCCCGCTTTAGAGATTTAAGTGCCTGAAATTTTGGCGGGAAACCGAACTTCTCTAGATTTTTCATTTACTTTGGATTAAGGCAATCGATCTGTGAAATACAATGAAGATATATCAAGAATTTCATCAAATTTTGTCATATGTTTATTCAAGATGTACAAACATATTTTGAAAAGAAAATCTGGGGTCAGTGTGCAAAATTTTCTAATGCATAATGATGGATGAAATATGAGAATTCCGAAAGTCAGAGACAGTTTCAAAAACCTGAGGAGTGACCAACCTTAAGTATCGATGATCCTTTCATAGCCGAATAAATGAAGTTGTATTGCGCAAATACACCGTAAACAGACAATGGTGTATTTTTATGTGGTAAATTTGTTCAATGGCATAGATATCGGTGGTCATAGAACAGTTCTTTTAATTGATAAGTTCTTCCAAGAAGCTAAAGAAAAGAATATGTCTAAATTACTAGCCATGTGGACTATTTTCAACTATTGTGTTGACTGTTGGACTGTTAAAACCTCTCACTGCTTGTATTACTTATACTGCTAGTAAAGGTGTTCCTATGAAAATCTGAGACATGAACAACATCTATAAATATTAATTTCTGACTTACCAAAGTTTTGAAAGATATTGACGGACAGGAAGTTTATTCAGAGGGAATTGTTATGATTCAGCGCAACGCATAGTTCAGGGACTATTTTTGTAAAATAATCAATTATGATTAGACACAAATTTTACCATCTTTATGAAATCTTTAATAATGTGAGAACATGCGTACATAGGGTTGAAGTAAACTGCATTATTAAACAAGCAAAATAATACTTGACACAATTAAGGAACACACGAATAGAAAAGATGAATTGCAATACTGGGTCTATTTGATGTGTGTGGCGTAGAAAAGTGATTATGTATTAAATATGCGAATGAAATTCTTAATGTTTGTAAATAGATGTCAAGATATATCAACATTTTGTTTATAACAGAGTAAATATGTCCGCTTGTAAGCCTTCGAGGGCCATATGAAAAATATCTCGGAATACTTTTCCTTTTCTCCCTATTTTCTTTACGTAGCTCGTTTTTAAACTCTAAAAGTTTGTCAACTTCTTTGATTGTAGTGTCAATGGTGAATGAAAGGATATTGAGTAAATGCACATTGGACAAAGTCTCTACAAATACATGGTAAAATCAAGCAAAGAAACAATGCTTTTATCGTTGTTCTTCATCTTGAAGTCACAATGAGGTCTTTGCTCATACCTCATAGTAAGTTCAAGACTGCCCCTAGCACCGGTTTAAGCGGAATTCTTTGCTGATTGTCGACCAACGCTTCATCTCTTTTCTGATCATGGATGCGGAATTGTCAGCAATGATTAATTAAACAGGCAAAGTGCTCTTACAATCACTGTCATTCCTTGACCTACAAAAGCACTTGTGTCTTAAGCTAGTGGACGATTACAACATATAGACAAAAACAGGGCACTCATTAAGTCGATTGTAAGAAAACTTGGCATTATAAAATAGTGAGATGTTGGCACTTTAAACAGGTGGTCAGAATTTCATCTCCAAATTACAAAAAATACCAAAATTTGAAAGTATGACAGTATATCCATATGAGAAATTCTCTGACGAACAAGTACACCATAACTGAAATAAATAGAGAACATACATCTCTCGCAGCCTATTCCAGTGTCTTACTGTAGAAGGAATAAAAGTGTACTTGGCTATGGACGGTCAGCAAAATGGAACAATTATACCATTTCCACTTCTTAACAGATAGTTCATCGTACTTTGAATTTTAGGGAGGTAAGATTGTACAATACTAGGTCCAATTTTATTAATTAAATATTGTATTTTTCTATTATTTCTCTTTTTCAGGGCAGTTCTCAACCCAGTTCTTCGTATAAAATGACTAATTCGCAGAAAATTGGTAAATCAGTAACAATTCGCGCGACTTCCGTTTGCAATTTCTCAAATTTTTCTGATTGCCAACATTTCAATTGTCCCATATTTCACATGCGTACTCAAATGATGGTGCAATAAACACTAAGTACATCTTTTCTAAATTTTGACTACAAATATTGAAAAGAAAGGAAAAGGGGTAAATGTCAAGGAGACAACATCCGGTCTCCAAGTTAAAACGACCCAAAACAAAGCATCTAGGGGTCATTGTACGGTCTTCAACACAGTGGGGAACCTCACACCTTTTAGCAAGCTCTAAATGACCCAAAAATTAAAAAAAAAAGGAATAAGTCAATGGAAACAAACCATATCCAATAACCCGACTATCAAGAAACAAAGATTTTATAAGGAGACAAGGTCAAGCCAATGACCAACATATTCCTGACTTGGGACAGGCCCAAAAATTTAAGACATCTTTTGGATCCGTACCCTCCCTGTATGCGTGGTGAGTGGCTAAAAAATACATACACAACAAGACTCACAGTAAAAAATTATCTTTTTTATTTTTTAGTTTATATTTAAGTATTCTGAATAGCACACAAATGTTGAGAGACACTTTCCACAGTATTATCTATGTGCGCATTCTATTTACCATTACTACTGAATGTAATACCTAAATGTTTATCATTAAATGAAGGCGGAATGCTTTTTTTCCATTGAAGGAAAAAATAATATAATCAGGAGTATCAACTTTTGAAAAAGTCATTATTTCAGTTTCATAAGAATTGAATGACATCAACCAGAGGGAAGACTTATCTCACTTTCTCGACTTTTCGCAGATGGCACCTCGTTAAATTATTCAAGTGGTGGATTACAAATAAAAACTGCGATTGATCACGTCTTGAAGGAGTTGGACGAGTTGTCAAAGAAATGGCTAATGTCTTTTAATCTGGATAAAACAGAAATTATGTCATTTCAAAATATAGATATTCCGGACCTCTAATTTACTTTAAAGGAAACAAATATTCCGATTACAAATTGCCATAAACATCTTGGGATATAATTTAGCAGTGATGCCAAATGGAATGTACATATTGAAAATATCATTTCAAGTATTTCTAAACACTTCAATGTTTTTCGAAAATTGAAAAACGAACTTTGCCGTGATAATTACACCTTATGTAAGTAAGCTGCATTCTGATTGGTTAATAGTCGTGGCTCGGGAAATTTTAACGCCCGTGACTTGGCAAATACCCCTCCTTATCATGACAATATCTGTTAAAAGTTTAAAGTAATTGTATTTAGTATATATTCGACCAATTCTTGAATATCCATGTGAAGTTTTGGATAATTGTGGGATTGGGAATTGTAATAAATTAGATCAACTTCAATTAGAAGCTGCCAGAATAGTAACTGGTTGCCAATATTTACTAGTTCAGAGTTAGTTTACAAAGAATTGGGTTGGGAAGATTTGACTGAAAGACGAAAACGAAGAAGATAACAACTGTTTTACAATATTCAACATAATAATGCGCCATCGTATTTGTGCAATTTGGTATCAACTAAAATTCAGAAAACATCTATATATCTTTCGCTAAATGGGGGTGACATTATTATTTTACCTTTTTTACTTTTTTGTAGATTGGCCTGTACTTCTTGTTCGTTTATCCCGTTTACTATACGTGAATTGAATAAATTAGAACATCTATTCGAAACGCTGATTCTGTTTCAAAGTTTAAACATGAATTAAGGAAACATACCGTTTTTAGTTGAGTTTCAAAATATTTTTAAGTGGGCCCCGCAAATTAAATATCATATTAACACAGCTTCGATGTTGTGCTTCTTTCTGAACTACGACCTATAAAGTATAAGTTTCGAATCAATCATGTAGACGTTGAGCTGATCCTGAGGACTCATACCATTATTTTTAAGAGTGTCCAAGATATACTCAAACACGAAATACATTGCATTTGATTCAAAGTCTTAATTGGTTACCAAACGATTTCTTTATAGAATTTTAACTTTTAACTTGTGGCAATCAAATCCTCTCAATCGAACAAAATGTAAAAAAAATCAAGATCGTGTATGAATGAAGTCGGAAACATTTATGATTGTCTAAATATTTATTCATATGTTGACCTTTTCAAGCAGCCGACCTTTTCCTTATTTTGAGGGAATGACGAATCATAGCAGATGAAACGTTTGCAACTTTCCGGTCTGATGGTTATTTACATTGTTGCAGATATTTATTACAAATAATTTTTTAATGGGACTACAACCTTTTCGGAACAAATTTCAAGCAGCCGACCTTTTCCTTTGTTTCGTATGAAGCAAAGTTTTTACATGGGCTGATACAGTAGAAACAAAAAACAACTAGCCCGGACTTTTAAATTCAGCTTCAGATATATAGACGATGTACTATCTTAATAACCCAACATTTAAGGAATATTTACATCGCATCTACCCCATGGCCAGTGAACTTGAAATTAAAGAGACAACAGACACACCCAATTTTGCTTCATAACTTGACCTTTTGTTATACATTGACGAACATGGACGTCTGAAATCTAGATTGTATGACAAACGTGATGATTTTGACTTTCCAGTTGAGAACTTTCCATTTCTCTGCAGCAATATACCTACCTCCAGAGCATTTGGAGTGTATATTTCACAATAAATTCGTTTCTTTAGAGCGTGCAGTTCATACAGTGACTTTGTGGAAAGAGCAAAAGCACTGTCACAAAAACTGCTGAGTCGGGAATATGTTCAGCCTTTGTTACTTTCGTCCCGTCAAAAATTATATGGCCGTCACCATGACATCATAGATGGTATTGAAATTTCACATGTCTTCCCGGATTTGACATGACCGGTTTTGACTTTATCCTGGATTGACCCACTGACAGTGTGACGGGTGCTGTATACAGAGCAGGACATGCTTACCCTTCCGGAGCCCCTGATGTCACTCTGTATTTTTTTTTAGTTCACACAGTCAGTGCTTTAGTTTTTTTGTGTTGTACATGTATATGTGGTGTTCGTGTTTTTTTTTGTGGGCATGTAGTGTCTTCTGGTGTTCTTGCTTTGCCTTGTATGTGGACTTTGATTTATGTAATCTTGCGCTTCTACTGCCATTGTTTTGACAAATTTTGACAGGGCCTTAAGCTATTCTAAGATCTAAAGCTTTATAAATGTTTATATCAATAATATCTCTTGCAGAGATATCAATTTCCGTGATACTATTGTCGATTTTAGTATCAAAATCTGGTACAATCATATTCTCTGTATCTGTATCTGTAAGAATACGTCTCAGAATCCCCAGTTTGCTTTGATGAGACGGGAGAGAGTGCGGTTTAGTCGCGCGTAGCTGCTAGCACAGACTAAAAGCATTCCGCGGAACTAGCACATACAATGTTATTCTCTAGGTGGTTCCAATCTATTGCAGTTTTTGCTGATGGTACGACTACTGCCTTTATGTTATTTCTTACTTGATTGACAATAATGTTGTGCGTTTCGTGATCTTTATATTGTCTAGCTCTGAGTTGTCGTTTGGGTTTTTGTAGAGTTATATATTCCTCAGTTGGTATAGCTGGTATCTGTCCCTCAACCACTTTGTAGAAAAATATCAGACGTTGTTATTGTCTTCTAGACTGAAGTGATGGTATTTCCAGTTCTTTTAACATTTTGGTGATACAGCCATCTTTTCTCGATTTATAATCTTTGGTGATAAACCTTGCCCCTCGTCGTTGTATGTTTTCTAATTGATCGATTTTGTTCTTGGCGTATGGGTCCCAGATGACTGACCCATATTCCATGATGGACCTGACTAATGCTTTCTTAGATATGCTGGTTATCTGTTCTTTCCATTTTAAGTCTTCTTGTATTTGGAGGCCCAAATATGGATTTGATGATACCTGTTACAATATGTGATTGTCTAGTTTGTAGAAGTTATCACTTTTCTTTCTAAAGCTTAATACATAGCATTTTTTGGCGTTGAAACGCATACCAAAATTTGTGGCCCACTTTTCTAGTGCTGCAAGGTCGTTTTGCAGTATATTATGGTTTGAGTATTTGTTGATTTCTCTGTAGAGTAGGCAGTTGTCCGCAAAAAGTCGGACAGATGATTTGACTGCATCTGGCAGATCATTGATGTGGCAAAGGAAGAGAAATGGCTCCAGGACTGTTCCTTGTGGGACTCCTGACTCAACTGATGTTTGATTTGAGTGTTTTCCTTCTACCTGTACTCTCATCTTCCTTTCCGTTAAAAACGATGTGAGCCATTTATGGATGTTTCCTCTTATGCCGTACTGGCTAATTTTGTGCAGAAGTCGATCGTGTGGGACTGTATCAAAGGCTTTTGAGAAGTCCAAGATGGCGATGTCTACTTGTTTGGCTTTGTCGTAGGATGTCAGAAGGTCGTGTATGGTGACTGCTAGCTGGGTTTCGCAGGAGTAACCAGATCTAAAGCTATGAGGTATAAGCAAAGCTCATTGTTGAAGGCCGCATGGTGACTTCAAGATGAAGAACAACAGTAAATGCTTGTTTTTACCATGTATTTGTAGAGACTTTGTCTCATGTGCATTTACTCCATATCCTTTTATTCACCATTGATGTCAGTGTCAATGACTACGATGGCATGATTTGAGATTCCTGGTATGCTTGTTGATGACTTTGTAAGTGATGGGTTACTGGTGAATACTAGGTCAGTATGTTCTTTTCCCTCGTTGGCTCTTCGTGTACTTGAGTGAGACCGTGTATGGATGTTATATCTACTACAGATTTTTGAACCTCTATATCTGTTGCACCTCGGCGGATAGTTAGATTTTCCAATTTTATGTCTGGGCAATTGATGTCACCTGCTAGTATGATGTTACTGTTCTGGTTTTCTAGTTGTACTTGGTGTAATAACTTGTTTAGTTCTTCCATTGTGTTGATGTTTCTATGAGGCAAATAGAAAGCTCCAACAATTAGATCATGTGTTGTTTTAAGCTTGATTTTAGCCCACTCTAATTCGCACTTGGTGATATATAGCGGTAGTTCGGTACTAACTAAGCTGTTGTGGGCGAGTATGAATACGTCTCCCCCTAGTGTTCCTCTGTCATTCCTGAATGCTGTATAATTTTCCGGAAAGACCTCTGATGATTTAATGGTGTCTTAAGTGGGGTTTTTCCCTGGTTTGATGCCTTTTAACTAAGATTCAGTTCCTATTTTAATATCTGGTTCAATATATTCTATGGTAGTTTTAAATTCTGCTGTCTTATCTTTGATACTTCTACAGTTGATGGTCATTTTTCTGATGTTTCTTTTTTTTTGGTCAGTTGAATGCTTTATCGTGTGATTTTGAATCGATAGATTTTCTGGAACTGCTAGTTCTATGTTGTCTGTTTGTGGGTTCGTTGATAGATTTTGGACTACTAGTTCGTAGATGGCTAATTTAATTTACAACCCAATTTAATTCGTCAATATTTGTAATAAATTTTGACGGAGTCTATTTTATCATAGAGTCATATTTCTCTTAGAAAACTGCGAGTTGTAGCTTCAGGAAATTTAATCACTATGATAGCTGCGTCGTTATCACTGATTGATCTCGGTACCGTTAGTACATCTGAATATTGTACTAACTGTACCGAGATCAATCCGTAAACCAGGATTTTCACCACAAAACGATTCTACATGTAATGGGTTGGTTATCCTGGTTTAGTAGAAAAAAACTCTCAATTGTCGTTCGATAATTGGGGTTTACGAAATAAACAGACAAACACAGGACGCTCATCAAGTCGATTGTAAGAAATCTTGGCATTAAATAATAGTGAGATATGCGTACTTTAAACTGATGATCAAAATAATATTTGAAAATTACCCAAAGAAATAATAAAAGATTCCAATATTTGAAGGTGTGATAGTGTATCCTTATGAGATATCATTTCAAGAACAAGTACACCATAACAGAAATATATAGAGAGTATATATTTCTGGTACGGGGAATCTTTTTGCGGACTCCACGCTGAAGGAGAGACAAACTGCAGTCTTAAATTAACAATGAAAGGAGAATGAATTTTTAAATAAATGAAAAAAAATGTACACTTAGCAATGGTATAGGTTTGCACGAGATCGGTGACAAGTGCGTGTGTGTAAATTAACACGATAGGTACATTTGTATTTTTGAGCATGTGAATGCAAGCTAAAAATGCACACTTTGTTAATGACTGTTTTTTGTCTATGAAACGGGAAAGAAGGGTCCTGCAACTTGTTTGGCCCATAAGAACTATACTTCGGGTAAAATGTAGTTTTGTTTGATTTTGCTGTTTTGGATTAGTATTGCACCAGTAAGACTCTGATAAAATAAAATTAATCTATACTCAATGCAATTTTATGTTTATCATTCTACATATTTTTAATGTCAAATAAAAACAAAAGGGTCAAATTTTTGTATCAACATTGAATGTTTGCAGTATTTCATTATATTATAAGACTGACTAATATAGTATTTCGCAAAATTTGGCAATATTATTTTTTCTATCGAAAATTGTAATGCCTTGGGAATGTATTTTCTATAGGATCTAAGATTTTCTTTTAAATGAAACAAAGACATACTTTTAAAGATATTCATTTTTGATCACTGAAGGGTCATTGTAAGCTAATGCCATTGCTTTGCTTCCGTCTTCCTGTTTTTTTTTCAGTTTTCAACATTTTGATAATATCCTATGGATCTGTAAGAGCTGATTTATCTTAACATCTATTGTAATGACGTATCAAATTTTTACAAAATGCCACATTTCTTTCCGTTTTATTGATAACACACGGTTACCAGACCGGAAAATAGTTTAAATGATACCCTTCGGGAAACACTTTTGCATCATTTGCTCTGAACCTTTTGAAGCAAATTTTACAAACAGTTACTGAAAATGATTTATTGATTGTCCTTTAGGAAGATTTCTAATTTCATGCAGATCCGAGAAAAAAACATACATAACTAGCACAGAGGAGAGGTCCATTAACAACGTAGCTGTATGTGCGGATCATGTTGCACATTAGATTCATGGAAAATTTGGCCGGTTTGCAAAGTGTGTAAATTTTGGCAATAGTCTTATGAATGTCGTGCAACACGGCGTCGTTTGGGGAAATGAGGAACATATTTTGTGAAATGAACTTCTCCTAAATAGCAAAATGCTTCTTAATCTATTGGAAATGTGCATCTGACTTTATGGATTTTTTTTTTCGGAATTTTTTCTCAATTTTGCTAGACTTTGGACATTAGTAAGTTTTATCGACATTTTCAACAGTGGATACCTACCTATTTTGTGAAATCAACTTTTCCTACAAATTTCAACCAAGACGCTTGAAAATCAATAGAATGTTTCTATTTTTTTATTGGAAATTTGTACCCTCTCCTATGCTATTGTTTTGGGGATTACTTCTTTCTCCACCTTTTTGACAGAGGGTTTTATTCTCACTTACTTAACACTTTTTTTTATCGAGTCAGTTTGTAATTTTTATCCCCGCACTTTCGAACAAAGTTCGGGGATAATGTTATACCCTCCGTCTGTCCGTCCGTCCGTCTGTCCGTCCGTCTGTCCGTCCGTCCGTCCGTCACACTTTTCTTGTGACTCAAACTCCTCCTACATTTTTGGATTTAGGGAT
>MJUU01010120.1:99502-141903 GCA_002080025.1 Modiolus philippinarum | reverse complement strand
GTTAATTTCCTGAAAGTCTCAAAGACCACTTATTTTTTGGAATTCTACTTAGCAACCATATATCCTAGAATTCTTTTAGTAACAATAATGACTATCAATAGGTAGATTTCAAAGATAATGATAAAATTATGCCAAGGGCGATAACAAACTGTTTTCTGTGTCAAACAGGGAGTGCGGGGATAGCTGTCGTTTCCGACAACATCTAGTTTTAAATTGCCTTCGTAAAGGAACACATGACAATACTTTTTAGCTGGGAATACCAGAACACAACCCGACCCTTTGTATTTTTTTTTCCATTTTTATCGTTTGATCTTAAACATATATAGAAAATTTAGCAAAACTGGAATAATTTGTTAAACGTCCTTTTCGGAGATTTTCGTCAGTTTCATTAAAACCTACAAAATCATGACTCATTTTCCGTGTGACGGGGGTGTTAATGGAACAGAACATGGTTACTCTACCGGAGCATCTGATGCCGCTCAGTTTTTAGAATACACGCTGTTAGTGCTTAAGTTTTGAGTGTTGTATTTGTGATGTGTAGTATCTTTAGTCTTCTTGTGTTCTCCCTTTTGTTTTGTCTGTAGACTTTGATTTATATAATATTTTGCGTTGTTTTCCCAGAATATATTTAACTTTGAACCTATCGGAAAGTTATACTTTATTACAGCTGAAGATTATTCAACCAAACTCTACAGTGGTGAAGTATGTGAAGTTCTCTATGAAAAAATGACTTTTGCAGTCCGATGATAAAAAATCGTCCGCGTCAATGAACATAGTTAAACATAGAACCTAGGTAAAAGATTGTTTTTCTTCATCAGCTCTGAAATAAAAAAAGCAAACATAACCAAATTTGTACAAAGATTGCTCATTTCAAAGCCCCACTCTGTGTCCCGACTTTAGTACTTACTACAGTCAAAGATGGCCTTAAGGTATATTATAATGAAGTATACTCAACAAGTTAAGTAAGAGGACTCAAATGTGGATTCTCAAAAACTTATTAAAAGGCTTGTTAAAAAATATGTTTTCAACTGAACTTAGCAATTGCAACATTGTCAAAACGTTGGATTTTTCTTCACTCTTTACCCTTCTCCAACGTGATAAGTTAAAGTCACTCCGTATTTAATACATCAGTCTTTCTGTGCTAGTAAGGTTGAAAACGGTTTCCATATTTGGTAAAAATGGCGTCTTTTTTGTTGAACATCACACTGATTTCAACAAAACGTTTAACCAGTAGGGAGTCTTTGCAAAACTAAAACTTCGATTAATTACGTATTTTTTGAAACTGTGAGGACAAGTATTCCAGCAGACAATAGAAATACCATGGGACTAATTGTTTGCCATTTCAGCCGATTTGTTTCTTTATTCGTATGAATCCATATTCATACAAGGGCTAGCAAAGAAAAAGGACAATAAGTTGGCTTAGTCCTTTAATTTCGGTCTCCGTTATAGCGATGATGGCCTTTCATTGTACAGTCCTCAATTTAATAATTTCCTTCGGCTTATATACCGAAATGAATTTGATAATTAAAGACACTACTCATATACCATCATCAGCATCATATTTGGACTTAATCATCTATATTTATAGCTCTGGACATCTAAAAACCATGATATATCAACTGTGATGATTTCGATTTTCAATAGTTTGTCCGTGGTAATATTCCGTCATCCCCTGCATATGACTTCTACATTTCACAACTCCTTTCCTATTGTCGTGTCTGTAGTAATTTGTACAGCAATTTTTTTCAACAGGGAGAAATTACTGTCTCAAAAACTCGTACATAAAGGTTGTGTATAACCACTGTTCCATTTTCACTACAGAAGTTTTACAGTGGTCAGCATGATTCGACAGATCGTTACAATAGTTCTATATCACATCTATAGATAACAGAGAATAGACATATGAAGAAGCCTCCAATTTTAATAAGGTTTGACACTTCCAGTGCTTTATAGCTTTGTGGCGTTCTTGTTAATATTCATTTGTTTTGTCTTTGTCATATGTTGTCTCATTAGTTTGATTTAAGAATTCCCATTTTCCATTTCTCCCCATTTCTATTTCAAGTCATAGACTGCCAAACATTTAAAAAAAAAATCAATTTATACTCTAATTGAATTAAACAGATCCCTATCTTGTTTTTTTTCCACTTTGTTCAGATTAATTTGGTTTGTATTTCAATTCCAAATTCCCGCCCTTCGCGATTTCTCCATTTTCCAGTGCTGAATGGCAATCAAAACTCGTTCTTCAACCACCTTTTATTTCTTTTATATTTTTATGAATTGATTAACTTGCTCTTGGCCTGGTATAGCTGAAGTACTAGCCATTGTAATTAAGTTCTAACAATTAACCAGTCCTCGTAGCCAAACATTTGCCTTATCGAATTTAATTGTCTGAATACTTATGCAAAATTCTCCTAATTAAGCCAGCACAAATATGCCATAGTTTCGAGTAAGTCACATGGAATTGTACAAATTAATTTTTGTCTTGGGGAAATCTGTCATAACCTATAGGATACCATTCACTGATAAAACTTAACGAATAAATTAATGAAATATTATTCATTTAATTACTTTAAATGGCGAACAAACATGTGGAACACGATAAAAAAATAATAATAGTAATAATAAGAAACAGAGTTAAAAATATTAGTCTCCACCTACATCGTTTGGGTGACTTAAATATATAAGAAGTTCGTGTTATTTTAAACTACGTGTTTAGTAACTATTCAATTCAAATAATAATACAAACGGAACTAAAAGCCAGGGAAATACGAAATAAGCAATGTACTACCAATGAAAACAGGCATTCCTATTCTTCTTGCAAAAGTTCAGAAAAGGGTTGGGCCCAATAAAACTAGTTTAACCCCGCCGCAGCAGGTTTGCGCCTGTCCTAAGTCAGGAAATTTATTTAGCCATTGTGTGTCATGTCTGTTTTCTAGTTAGTTCACTTTATGTCTATGGGAGTCTAGGATGATGTTTATTTCGCTGAAGTTGATTACTCTTTATTTAGGAGCCAACTCCGACCTGCCGTTGGGTGTGGGGTTTCCTCACCGTTCATTGAAGATGTTATGGTGGCTTTGAGTTGTTATTACTCCCCTTTGTGTCGTTGTCTCTTTAACTTCTTTGAAGTCTTATGATCGATTATTTATTGTAGCACAAACCAACTGTTTGAAATAACTAAATACCAAAGTTACTGTGAATTTACTTTCTGCATATGCGCGTTTCGACAACTTATGTCTCATCAGTGCAGATAAAATCTAAACATTTGGAAGACCAGAAACTCAAAGATGTTTAAAAACTGATAGAGAACGAATAACCAATATGATCTAAATGTAAAGCCAAAATCAGCTAAGGACAGAGCTTTGCATGAGGGAGATACTCCTTAGTTTTCAACAAAATTTACAAAAATTTAGATATTGTAAGGTTCCAAATATAATCGGTTTTCGGGTCAGCACCGAAGTACTGACTACTGGGCTGGTGAATACCCTCGGGGCTAACAGTCCACCAGCATTGGTAACAAATAACTAAATACCGAAGTTACTGTGAATTTACTTTCTGCATATGCGCATTTCGATGAAGAGTAGAAAATTGTCGAGAAATACATTTTGACAAATGTTTATATATTCTAAATAGAAAGCCATGTATTTATAGCCGAGTTATGCGTTACATAACTGCAACGAATACTAGAATAAATACCCAGCATTTAAGGGAAGCAACTGTGGAAAACCAGGTTTACGTTTTAGCTCTGTCTGATTGCACAAATACATTTTGTATAAAGATTCTTGTAGGTGTAGGTGACGAAATGATATATGTAGTAGATTTTTTTATTTACTTTTTATTCTCTATCTGTAAAAATGAATAACACCACAAAACTTCATAAAAAATTATATAGTGAATGATAATGAAAGAATAACATAAAAGCTCAAACGTATGGAGATATCAAATAATAAGAAAATCCAGCCAACAACAACAGAAAAAAACAAGAAAAAAAAATACAACATCACAAAAGCTTTCACAATCATGTTAGTACAAACAAAAATCATCAGGTAATCAGACACGTTTTCACTATCTCTTCAAATTTTCATACCAACCATAACGACAGGAAAAATCCAAGTTATAATTAAAACAGATCGTCAGAAGAATGTACTTCATATATTTTCTACGCTACATGCTAGTACACAGCGTTAGCCATTGAATTTATATAAAGAAGTGTTTGAACACTGTTGTGACAACACGAGATATTTGAAGCACACTGTGAATAAAAAAGTTGCACTCACAAAAGGAAATATTTTTCAACGCTATACTAAATAAATTAAAAGTAGCAGTTTAAGTTCTTGAAAAACACTTAATTGTCAACACAGATTATCGATAACATCGCTATGGCGAGTTGTTATGTTTTGGCTTGTTCGGGTAGTGAAGGTTCTATTTTAACTTGCCTTGGTATAGATGTTGGTGTTTTGATCAGTATAACAATGCTGACTGTATTGATTACGACCGAAATAAAGTACAAAGCGCTAGCGGTTGATGCCATATAAAATCCAGTAGAAACGCTATCTTTTCCTGGATAGTTAGCATCATAGAAAACTTGTGATAATAATGATGGATATTTATTCATATAAAAGTTCAAAGCATATCCCAGAATGGCACCTGAAAAAAAAAACAACTATTTCATAATTTGTTTCAATTAGCTCAAAATATACACGAGGTGAATGTACAATATTATAAATCTTAATGAAACATTTTTGGCGGCAAACTTATGTGTATTCTATTCTTTTTATCATAAGAAGCGCATTCGTATGTAAAAGTGTTTTGTTTCACTTTATCATTGATACGCAAGACACTACTATTTCCAACAGTTTAAAAAACACAATAGATTTTCAGTTTTTCTGGAATTATTTTATTTTTATCATAAACACCAAAAATTTAAGTTAAAAATTTACAGGTCACACCAAAAATTTAAGTTAAAAATTTACAGGTCACCCAATTCGTTTTTCCAGCAAAGTATTTCGGATATAGCTACATTTTTCTTTCTTTTTACAATAAAATATATTATTTGGAGAAAATGTTTTTCTTTTTAATCTGAATAAAACTATAGATTTTGACGCAATATCAGAAAAGATGTATTATCATTTTGAAATATGCACATGTATTTCCCTTTACCACTTAATTGCCGATGAAAATAAGAGTTTTCCAAAAGTAATATACTACTCAAGAAAGGAAACGATATACAATTAATTTTGTAAATAATTTTGTATTTCGCAATTTTTTAGTTTAAATCTAAGTGTATTAATTTATTCAACGTCAAAACGCATGTTCATTCCATTATCGAAACGGATACGATGAAAATCCGCAATGGAAGTTTTCGCTCGATGGTCGAGTTCGCCGTTAACTGATGGGTGATTGGAATTGTTTGATGTCAATAATTAGGACACTTCATCATGGTAACAATTTGCCATCTTAAAAAGTGAAAAACAGTGTCTTATTTCCATGCCACTTTGAATCCAAAATCAACGTGGACAATGACTTAGCGTTGAGTAGTATATATAGTGCATGCTAAAGAGATAAATTTTATTTATTTGATTCTAATTTTTTTTTTTTCATCAATAAACTACAAAATAATCAATTGTGTATTCTGATTTTATCAGATGCGTAGTATTCTCTAAACGAAAAATATTTCTTTTCATGAAAGTAGGGGCTTTGTAGTTCTCTTGACACGTAATACAACGTTCAGTTCACGTCACGATATTATTAAAATATTGTTGGGACTACATCACAATTATCTAAATCTACATTTTAAAAAAAAATTGTTTAGAACTAAAGAGTTGCACTTCCCTCGTGCATAGCTTTGTAGAGAGTTAATTTTGGCTTTTTTCATATAGGTTAACTGTTCTCTATCAGATTTTACTCATACTTCGGTAAATGGTCTTTCAAGTGTTTACTGATCAGACATAATATTTTAGGAAATGATATGGAGTAAATGAACACGAGACAATAACACATGTGTTAACTGCAATAATTTTAACGAGCTGTATGGCCATTTCGGAAATTGATTCCTAATCAGCAGCACTAGAACAAAATATAGGAAATCCATAATAATTATTTCAAACATTGTTTAAATGCATATAACCAAACTAATCCGAATAATCAGTAAATCTAATAAGCTAAGGACAAAACTACGTTGGAGGGAGTTAAACCTTAGGTTTTAAAATTTACATAAATTTAGATCATGGTAATCGAACAAAGTGTACACATGAAATATAATCTCGTGTATAAGTACACCATAAGAAAAATAAAGAGCATACATCTCAAACACGAGGAATTGTTTTACCAACTCCACACTGAATCAAAAGACAGAATCATGTATGGAATATACTACGAAAGGATATAGAGTAAATGAACACGAGACAACAACACATTTGTTAACTCAAACTGCAATAATTTTAATGAGGTGTATAGCTGTTTCGGAAATTAATTCCTCATCAGCAGCATTAGAACCCAAACATAGGAAATTAAGAATTTCAAAAATTGCTTAGATGCATATTACCAAAGGAAATCCGAATTATCAGTAAATCTAATATAGCTAAGGACAAAACTACGATGGAGGGTTTTAAACTTTAGGTTTTAGAGTTTACATAAATTTAGATCATAGTAATTGAACAAAGTGTACATATGAAATATAATCTCGTGTACAAGTACACCATATCTAAATAAATAAATAAAGAGCATACATCCCTAACACGGGAGTTGTTTTACCAACTCCGCACTGCATTAAAAGACAAACTCCCGTATTAAATATTTTACGAAAGGATATGGAGTAAGTGAAAACGAGATAATAACACATTTGTTAACTCGGCTATAAATTTAATGTGCTGTTTGGCCATTTCGGAAATTAATTCCTCATCAGCAGCACTATAACCAAAACATGGGAAATCCATAATTTCAAAAATTGTTTAAATTCATATAACCAAACGAAATCCGAATAATCAGTAAATCTAATATAGCTAAGGAAAAAACTACGATGGAGGGAGTTAAACCTTAAGTTTTAGAATTTACATAAATTTAGATCATAGTAATTGAACAAAGTGTACACATGAGATATAATCTCGTGTACAAGTACACCATATCTAAAAAAATTAGTTATCGTAATGACCTTATGTAGAAACTAAAACTCACAGTTACTTTGGTATTTTGTTTTTTTTCACCGGGGGGATGCATCTATTGCAGGACTGTTAGTCCCCGAGGGTATTCAACAGCCCATTAATCAGAACTTCGGTGCTGACTCGAGAACCAAATTTATTTGGAAATTTTCAATATCTAAATTTTACAATTTTTTTTTAACTGAGGAATATCTTCCTCGTGTATAACCCTGTCAATAGCTAATGTTTACTAATCATTTCGATCCTATCTGTAATTTGTTTTTTGTCAGTATTGATGCACACTTCATTTATTGGTCCTTCAAATGGTTTTATTCATCTGCACCGAACAGACATGAGTTGTCGAAATGACATTATGCCGAAGCTAAAATTTACAGTTACCTCGTTATTTTGTTATTAATTAATCAGTTCTCTTAATTACCTGCAGCTGTTGATAGGATAATGGATGATATTCTGGATATGATCAGTAACTTCGCCTTTCTTTTTAACTTGGGAATCAAACTGAATACTGTAAGAATCACAAAAGATAACGTTCCTGGTCCTATTGATGACATAACAAGTATTCTCATTAGAGGTCGCCAATGTTCTGAAAATATAAATATTAGTCTACTTTTTTAATGGCAAAGTAATGCATGATGTAGCGTTGATCGACATCTAGCAATGAATTCCACTAAAACCGGTACTAAGGACCGTCTTGAACTTACTGAGAGGTATGAGCAAAGCCCATTGTTAAAGGCCACATGGTGACTTCAAGATGAATGCTTGTTTATACCATGTGTTTGCAGAGATTTTGTCTCCAGTGCATTTACTCCATATCTCTTCAATCGTCATGAAAGATATGTATAAAAATTTGGTAAGTTACAGTGGATAGACTTATTTGAACTTTTTCAAAAACTGAGAGATGAACGCCAGCAGTAATATCAAAACAAAACAGGCCAAACTCAAACATTATTAGATAAGGCCAAATTAAGGCAATATTTGGAAATTTACATATGCATAGAATGGCAATAAGCAATTATATTTATATGCATGTACATCATTGCAAAGAAATCATTTATTAAAAGTATTTTCCATAGTTTTCTTCTTTTTTTCTGCTCAAATATTGGCTTGATGAAAAGAGGTACAGCGATGAAATTTGATAGAGTTGTTGATCACTGTTGATAAATGTGTTTTTAACCGTCTTGGACCACCACCTTATGTTGGGAGGGAGTTATTTGTTGAAACACCCTTATATATTTATATATAATTTGTTTTTGTGAAATAATTCATAAAGCGTAGGAGATAGGTAATGAAGTGTAATGGACAAAAAATTCTTTGGGTGTTGATGGATAAATTAGGTCATAAAATATGAATCCTCAAGTGAACAATTTTAAAGTTTTATTAAATCTAATGTCAGCTTTCTATATGTAAATAGAATAGAAATGTCCGATTCATAAGTTATTTTTATCAATTCTGTAATTCTGTAACAGTAGCAGTATCATATCTGTCATGATGACACTAATTGATATTTTCATTACTATGTGTACATGTGTTTTAAATGGCTGTCAATTCTCATTATTAACAACTTTATATTTATATATTATATATACTTTTTGAAATGTTTAATTTATCATAGGTGATAGATAATTAGATGATATTTGAATAAAATGTTTCAGCAATCTTATCTAAAATATGCAACTTAAATCAGTTCAAAAAATTGATATTAAAGCAAAATTAGTAATTTTAGTACGAAATAAAGGCCGGCTACGCTACGCCGAGTGCAGCATGAAAGGAAAGCAGCATGTCGACCAATTTGAACCCGTGTAATTTAAGGTGAGTGTGGACATACTTAACAGCTTGACACAATAATTAGACGGACACAATAAAGGGCTTGACCCAGTAATTTGCTGGACACAAACTATGGAAAATGAAAATTAAATTAACCCTTATGATTCCTTATATAGATCAGAAATTATAAGATGTATGCCAAAGTAGTCATCTTAAACCTTACTATAAGATGAATCCGGAGATACCAACCCCATTATAGTCCGATAAAAAAAGATATTACATAATTTCAAAATTGCAATTTTGGCCCCTTTGACCCCTTTTAGTGCGGAAAGGGTAAGAGCTACGCCAAATCTTTTGTCATACAACCAAAAGCTTACAAGAGAAATCCAAAGAAAAAATCCCATCGAACTCTGATCAAAATAAAAATTTCACATATTTAGAAAAATTGCAATTTTGACCCCTTTGACCCCTTATAACTCGGAAACAGTACGAGCTACAACAAATCCACTGTTAAACTGCTGAAAGCTTATATCAAGAGGAATCCAAAGAAAAAAAAATCCCATCGAAATCTGAGCAATAATAAAATTTCACATTATTTAGAAAAAATGCAATTATGGCCCCTTTTACCCCTTATAGCTAGAAAACCACAGGAGTTACCCCAAATCCATAGGCATACTACTGAAAGCTCATATCAAGAGGAATCCAGAGAATGAAATCCCATCTTATAGCCCGGAAACTTTAAGAGCTACACCAAATACGTTGAATATTGCCGTAAGCATATATCAAGAGATTAAAAATTTTTAAAAAATCCCATCAAAATCCGGTGAAAAATTAAAATTTCAGGTAATCTGCAAATTTTCAATTATGGCCCATTCGGCCCTCATAGCTGGGAAAAGAAACAAGTTACCAAAAACCTAACAGTTGAGCGCTGTCTTAATTTTTATGCCCCGCCCACGAATGTGGAAGGAGCACGTCTGCACGTCCGGTTAAGTTTTGCGTTAAGGTACATTTCTCAGAAACTGTAAGAGGTAGAACAATAATAGTAGGTCAGTAGGTACATATTTGATAGTACTACAGAGTTCACTAGGTAGTTTGACTCTTTGACCTACATTTCATGCTTTAGTGTCTCTGGTTACGGTTTGTGTTAAAGTCCATTTCTCAACAACTACAAATTATAGGACAATGATGTTTCATCTTATTAATTGCTTTGATGAGTACTACCCAAATCATTGACAGTTAGGCGGGTTTGACCTGCATTTTATGCTTCAGTGACTTTGGTTTAGTTTTGAATTTAAGTCTATTTCTCAACTACTGTATTGTAGCATCATTATATTTTACTGTAACATTCATTCAAAGGAGATCTGGCTACTTCACGATTAATTTGGTGTCCATAACCTACATTTTACGGTTGAATGACTTTTTTTTTTTTTTTTTAGATTTGCCACTTTTTGGCCCAAATTCATATCGGGAACCCTACATACTACGTCAAATCCATTGAATCTTACACTTTGGAAATTGTTCTCAAGAGCACACTGAAAGAACCGCCATCAAAATCTGATTAATGATAAAGATTCTAGTGTCAATTTTGTGAAAACACCCAAATTAACCCCTTTTTGGCCATTTATTGTAAAACGGGCAAGGCCAAAACGTATAATTGAAATCTCAGTTTACGCAAGTGCCAAGAAACATCATACTAAAATTTGATAATGATCTGTCCACTAGAACCAAAGTTATGCTGTCAAAAGACGCCGACAACAAAAAAAAATATTGAAAAAAATATGAAAAAAGAGAATTTAAATATTTCTTTCTTTTGATACTAGGTACCATTCATAAGCCTGGTCAGGTTTTGATCAGACTGACCCGGTGAATCCGATCTGTGTTTAGAAACAAAATTGTCTTCCAAATTGTAAGTAACTCTGCAGCCGTTACAGATAGCTAATTAAATGTGACAAAGAGAACGTGTATCTCTTTTCATTTCTTACTTTAAGTCAAAAATGATAAGACCAACTGTTATGGGTTGATGGACCAAAAACTCATTTTGTATTATGCAGGTGTTATGCTAATAGCTTTCTTTGAAGATAAAAAGGACTTTCCATTCAAAAAAGTATTAAGTAGGACTTGACCTTTGAATGAGGTCAATGTCAAAGTCAAAGCCAGCGACTGTACTGGACGTTTAAATTATCAAAAATAGATACATATGAAGCTTAGAATGTTTGTTTAATGATTAAAATGATAGTTTTAGAAAAAAAAAATAAGCCAGTTTGTTAGGGCAATCAATAATGAGAACATAATGACGCAACTTTGGAAAATACCTATCAATTGTTCTTGGAACAATTGACATTCTAGTACAAACCTGTTTTGTAATATTTTGAATTAACTATCAGCGTAGTTTCTTTGTTAATTTTTTTCTACTGAAATGTACAATAAGCAAAGATTTTAAGATTTCTGAAGTTCTTTTGATAACATGACTAATGTATTTTATTTTATTCGCACTGAAGAGACAAATGTCGTCGTAATGCCCATATCCAGAAAGTAAATTTACACAAACTTCAATATTATGTTATTTACTGTTGTTTCTTCAAGGTCATTTTTAATGCAGCGTGCGTTCGTTTTATAATTTTACATACCTACATCAATTGGATCAATGAAATGTTAATATCTATAAGAAAACTTATTTAACATCTTAAAGGATTCTAATTACATGATACAGATTTGGTTTTAACTAACCTTGTGATACAAATCATCGAAAAGGAAAGAGGTAGAAATGTGATTTTTGAAAGTTTTCAATATTAACACACTGAGCCTTAAATGGGGTTAATAACAAAATTACCGAACAGATTTGTCATAAGCCGAAGTCCAAGAAAAAAGACAAATCAGGTGGAAACCACCGGGAAATTATCAACTGCAATGATCCTGTCCTGGTACAGGCATTTCAAAAGAAATGTTGGGTTAAACCGGTTTTACGGTGCGCCAAACCCCCCCATCCGTTGAGGTAATGTTCCGTAGTTACCCACAACAATAATTATTGCTTTTAGAAATAAAAAAAGAGAGTATCAAAGATATGTTTGGCTGATTGGTAAATGTCCTAAGCCTAAGACAAAACCAAATTAAATCCATTTTAAAATTCGTGTAAACTCATATCATCTGTCCGTCTTTTTCCATCTAAACCTTGTCTTAAAATCTTCTCCTATGAAAGTGAACCTTTACATAAGGCAGAATCGGGGATGTTTTTCTCATGAGATAAAACCCCTTTTGGGTGAATAATCTCTCTTTATTAAACTTCAAAAAACAGATACATGTTTACCGGAAACACCGTATTAATTTTATCTTCCGTAATAAAAAGTGGAAATTTTAACATTTTAAAACATAGAGAAGTCTGTAAAAGGATTTTCACCGTCATATATTTATGGGGACAAATTTGCTACCGATTTATCTTCGATATGTATTTTTCTGTCAAAGATAGCTTAATCGACATTTTTACAATGCATCTACTGTCAAAATGGCGTGTCGTTACTTTGAATTTTAATCTAAATTGACCGGAAATTCTAATTATTAAAGATAAATATTGATGAATAGAATAGACTAGAATAGATGTAAACAATGTGCAGAATGTTGCTAGATGCGGACAAATATGGTTTGATGTGCATATTTAGATAATTTTGCTAATTTTATTACTTGCCCATGCATTTCAATTATACGTGTTTGATACGAAAAAGTCGATATGCAAAAATGTAGAGAACCCCTGACTGTGAAATATGATGCATTTTAACTATGTACTATGTATCACCGGAATATTCTAAATGTTATTCAAAGATCTCGGATACAAATTGTTACTAATCATAGAAGATATTGGTCGATTGTGGTTTCAAAAATAACTCAAAAACCACATAAGTCAAAACTGATGACGCATAAAAATAATATTTTCTCTTTTTTTTTGTTGTTCTTTTGGAAAAGGGTCTTAAACGGATATAACATATAATTATTCCATCAAAATGTAACGTTTAATTTTTTCCTTATCTTTTATACAAAAAAAAACTGTTTTAATAATAAATACAAAAAGGTAAAATTGGGCCTAGTCACTAGACCACAATCCCAATTTTTTGTTTAACCTGACAGGTGCTTCCATGAACGAACAAGGACAATTAAGAATATAAATACATTTAAATAATTCAGTTTTTGACGATTTTGATCGTTTGAGGATTTATTACTTCCATCCATAGTATTCTACTTATCTCATTCATTTGCAATATTACAAATATATCATGTGATTCATACGGATTTATACGCATTAAAGAACTTGCCGTCATCCCTTTTTCTTTTATCTTTATAAACTTGTCCTAAAAGATCTCTGCTAGTCCAAAGTGTCTGATATGCGTGAAGATGGGTATGCGTAATAAAGCCATTAAAATTATAGATTTTTGTTTCGTTGTATACATTCCATTTAATTGATTTTGATACTGAACCTCCTGTTAGCGAAATTGCAATGATTATCACTGTCAAGGATGCTATGAATAAAACGTTGGATAATGTTAAAAGTTTCATCATTGGCTCACAACGATAAAAAAAATAGAATAAGAAAGCTACTCCCTCGTCAATCCTAATTATACAACACAAGTAGTTTAGTAACGCTGTTGGTATTCGTATTTTGTATTTTCACATGTGTTTCTTGAATGGTGTAAACAATGAACACTGAAGACTTCAATCACATTAGGTTCACAGATATCTATGTCTTGCCTTTTATATGCCAAAGTGTCATCAATCAATGCAGAAAAAGATTATTATGTCAACTTATTTTTATCCTTTAATGCGTTCGATAAACCCAAATAGTTGAATTTTATACAAATAATTGTGTTTCTGTCCTGATTAAATCTAGATAAAAAAGATAGTTAAACGTGTGCAGAGATAATCATGCTTTACCTTATCATTTTGTTCTTAATGAACAAATAAAGGGTTATGGAGTAAATGTACATTGAACATAATTCCTATAAATACATGGTAATGTTAAGCAAATAGAACAACGCTTTTCATTGTTGTTCTTCATCTTGATGTCACCACGAAAACTGTTTGTTACTAAACAAAGGGCAAAATAAAATTGTTTATGCAAAAGGAATTAGTAATCACATGAATACTGTAGTATTACGTTTTGGAGTCCTAACGTATAAAGTTTACTACCGTGGTCGCAATATTATGCTACGTATGAGAAACAGTAATCTAGCAATTCATAAAATTCCATAAGCTAATACTTTCTTAATAAAATAAAAAACAAATATCACAAATGAAAACAACTTATCTTGAAAACTTAAAAGTTGAGGAAATTTTAATTTTAAGGGATGATTTATCCAACACTATTCGTTTACCCGTTCTAAAGTGTTGTGAAATAAATATTTCAGCATATTTTTATTAGTGCATTTATCAATTAACTTAATATTTTTATTGTAGAATTAAATTTCTATTGTCTTTTCCAATTTTTGGATAAATTCAACAAAAACTACTTAAAAACAAGAAATGAACAATCTCGGTATTTTGCTGGTAAAAGTTTACTTAGCTCTTCTAGATAATAATGAATAGTATATTATGATATTATAATCCACTAGGTAGTATAAAAACCATGAAAATAAATAGACAATATCATTTCCGGTCATGTGGCAGAAGATTCAATATGGTTTCCACAAATTATAATGTTTCGCCAAAAAGTAACCATTGGAGAAGAAAAATGCATCAGAAACTTTCAAAAATTCTTAAATGAAACAACACATACTTGTAATCGTTATTCAGATGACAGAAAAAGTGAAAAATTAAACTTATACAAGAAATAGACCAAAAAATGTTCAGTTCAAGAAAAAAAAACACTATGTGATGTTCATATCAAAAGAAACCGAATTTGCGTACAACACAACTGATCACCAATGTACCTATGTATTACTAGTCCATTGTGTAAAATTATTATTCGAACTCCATAATTGACCATATAAGGTCTGCCCGTGGTCTGTTGTATCCCTTTTTAAACAATTATTATTGAATCTTAGTAGCATTGTATTGCAATGCTTAGAACAAGTGTTGAGGTCAGGAAGAGATATCAACCTTGCATTGCTTCACAATGTGTCCCTGTTTGAACTTGCTATTCATTTATAATCATAATAGGGCATTCCGTAAATAACACTTTACATTTACAGTGTACATGTTTAAGTGTTTCGTCATTCTCTATAGCTCCTTAGCTGGTATCCAAAATTATCTACTTTTTATCAAAAATGTGTTGACTCATGAAATATTATTATGACATTCGAATACGTATTAATCCTCTAAATGTTAAAAAATAAATGTCTTGGCATGAAGACTTCGTTATTACGTATATGTCAAAATGCATTAAAAAGAAAATTCTGCTAGAACGAGTATTATTATTCAGACAGCTTCAAAATTTTATTCACCATTCAAAACGTTTTTCAAATTAGCTCGACTATCCTTTATTTTATTCAATAAGATATTTTTATTGTACATGTTGAGGTAGTACGGGAGTTTAACCCCTTATTTTTATTTTATTTTTCGTATGCTCTAATAACAGGGTAAATCATGAACATATCAGAAAATTTTAGCTGACAAAATTTTAGACCACTCTCTCACTATCTCTCTCTGTTCTCTATCACTCTGTTTGTTTTAAATCGTTATAAAAATGTTATATTGAATTTATATATGTGAGATAATATCCCTGTTGTCATTTTGTTTTTATATAATAGTTACTTATTTTGAGAGCATTATCACGAGATATAGACTGCCCAAGGGATAGCGATATTGACTGAAACATGGATAATGCCCGAGCCGTAGGCGAGTCTATTATCGATGTGTCAGTCCATATCGCTTTCCACAGGGTCAGTGGCTTTGTCCCCCTTCCTAAGCCGATTAATTGTACCTAGTATCGAATTGATATGTTGCGACACTTTTTCGCTATAGGCGGCTGAAAAAAAAATTATAATAATTAAAAAGTCAATGGTTCAGAGAACAATTGCAAGGTCTTTCACCAGTTTTCGCCATGAATACATGTTTGAGTTGATTTTGTTGTCTAATTCGGTAAAAAAAAATGTGATGTTAACAAAGTTCTGGCCTTTATTAGTTTCTTTGCTGAATGGTTGCTAAGGACTTTTTCGAAAAATAAGCTTGTTGTTAGGGACAGGAAAGTCACTTCCGGTTGACAATGTCATTTATTTCCTCGGAACATCACAAAACTTTTTGCCTATGGTTGCTAAGGACTTTTATGGCAAATACCGTTGTTGCTAGGTACCTTGACCTATTGAACTGAACATTTTATCTTCTTATAGTTTCTTTGTGTCTTTAATATATAGTTTCCGAGATATCGCAATAACAAAATTCTAATGGCGGCCATTTTAAAAATGGTGGACGGAAACAATTTTTTTTAACAGCCATAAATGAACATCTTAATGAGAAGAGTATTTTTGCAACATAATGTTTTCATGAAATTTCTATCGTTTCCGAGATATTGCGATTACAAATTTTCGAAAGGCGGCCATTTTGAAAATGGCGGACGATTTTTTTAATTTTTACCAACCATAAATGAAGATCTTAAAGAGAGGAGTATTTTTGCAACATAATGTTTTGATAATTTTTCTATTGTTTCCAAGATATCGCAATAAAAAATTTTCGAATGGCGGCCATTTTCAAAATGGCGGACGAAATTTTTTTTTTTTGACCAGCCATAAATGAAGACTTTATTAAGAGGAGTATTTCTTCTACACAATGTTTTCATAAATTTTTTATCGTTTCCGAGTTATTTCGATAACAAAATTTCGAATGGCGGCCATTTTCAAAATTGCGGACGAATTTTTTCTTTTTTTTACCAACTATTAATAAAGGTCTTAATAATGAGAGGAGTATTTTTGCAACACAATGTTTTCATGAATTTTTTATCGTTTCGGAGATATCGCGATAACAAAATTTCGAATGGCCGCCATTTTTGAAATGGTGGACGAAAGAATTTTTTGACCACAGATTTGTAATCAGGAACATGAATGCTACCTGGAAACCAAATTTCATCGAAATTCGATAACTTTGAGAAATTTGCATGTTAAGGGTCAAAAACGCGTAACCGGGGTCGCGATCCCAAAAAAAAAAAAATTTGTGTAATAAATCATCCTGAGGATGAATGCAACATTTTTCCCCATTCAGAATTTGGATATCGGTTACGGTTTTTGAGCAAACACGATAACAAGGTTTTTTGTCTCCGTTACTAAAAAAAGATCGGTTTCACAGGGTCAGTGGCCTCGTCCCCTTCCTAAGCCGATTAAGTGTACCAAGTATCGAAATGATATGCCGCGACACTTTTTCGCTATGGGCGGCAGAAAACAAAAGAAATATAATAATAATTAAAACGACAATTGTTCACAGAACAATTGCGAAGTCTTTCCCAGAACATGAAAACGCATCAAGGCCTACAACTCAAAAACAGTTTATCACAGTTTTCGTTCAATTGAATTAAACGAAGATCTCAATGAGAGAAGTATTTTTTCAACATAATGTTTTCATAAAGTTCTTTTCGTTTCTGAGATATTGAGATAACAAAATTTCGAATGGCAGCCATTTTGAAAATGGCCAACGAAAAAAAAATTTGGCCAGGCATAAATGTAGATCTTAATGAGAAGAGTAATTTTGAAACACAATATTTTCAAAATTTTTTCTAATGGTTTCCGAGATATCATGACAAAATTTCAAATAGCCGCCATTTAAAAAATGGCTGACAAAAAAAATTAGGCCAGTAATTCATGTAGATCTTAATGAGAGGAATATTTTTGCAACACAATGTTTTCATAAAATTTTAATCGTTTCTGAGATATTGCGAAAGCAAACTTTCAAGTAACCGCCATTTTGAAAAAATGTAGATTTTAATGAGAGGAGAATTTTTGCAACACAATGTTTTCGTAAATTTTTTATCGTTTCCGAGATATCACAATAATAAAATTTCAGATAGCCGCCATTTAAAAAAAATGGCAGACGAAAAAAGTTTTGGCCAGCCATAAAATGTAGATCTTAATGAGAGGAGTATTTTTGCAACACAAAGTTTTCATAAATTTTTTATCGTTTCCGAGATATCGCGATAACAAAATTTCGAATGGCGGCCATTTTAAAAATGGCGGATGAAAATTTTTTTTCACCCCATATTTGTAATCAGGACCATGACAGCTACCTGGAAACCAAATTTCATTGAAATCGGTCAACTTTGAGAAATCGACATATTTCGGGGTCAAAACCGCGTAACCGAGGTTACGACTCAAAATTTTTTTTGGCGTGACAAATCATCCTTAGGATGATCGCAACATTTTCCTCACATTAGATTTTTCATATCGGTTACGCTGAATTAGCAAGCATGATAACAAGGTTTTCGGTCT
Source organism: Modiolus philippinarum (assembly GCA_002080025.1). Taxonomy (NCBI): domain Eukaryota; kingdom Metazoa; phylum Mollusca; class Bivalvia; order Mytilida; family Modiolidae; genus Modiolus; species Modiolus philippinarum. Next base: position 123,593 of record MJUU01010120.1, on the reverse strand, counting down.
TCGGGCATAAAACTCCGTTACTAAAAATAGTTCGGCTTAGCAGGGTGGCCATAGTCGATGCCGGCGGAAGTCGACTGATCGTACCATGTTTCGAAATCATATGTCAAGACACGACTTCAACAAGCTCCGCGGAAAAAGAATAATAATAAGAAGAAATACAATAAGGTCTTTCCACTGTAGTGGGAAAGACCTTAATTAAAACGATAATTGTTCAGAGAACATAGCAAGGTCTTTCCCAGTACATGAAAACGCATCAAGGGCTTCAACTCAAAAACGGTTCTTCGCAGTTTTCATTCAATGGAATGAAACGAAGATCTAAATGAGAGAAGTATTTTTGTAACATGTTTTCATCAATTTCTTTTTGTTTTTGAGATATTGCGATAACAAAATTTCGAATGGCAGCCATTTTGAAAATGGCTGACAATTTTTTTTTTTTTTTTTTGCCCAGGCATAAATATAGATCTTAATGAGAGGAGTATTTTTGCAACACAATGTTTTCATAAATTTTTCATCGTTTCCGAGATATTGCGATATCAAAATTTTAACTAGCGGCCATTTTTGAAATGGCCGACGAAAAAAAATTGGCCAGCCATACATGTAGATCTTAATGAGAAGAATATTTTTTCAACACAATGTTTTCATAAATTTTTAATCGTTCCTGAGATTTCGTGATAACAAAATTTCAAATAACTACCATTTTGAAAATGGCCGACGAAAAAAAAATGGCCAGCCACAAACGCAGATCTTTATAAAAGAATTATTTTTGCAACACCATGTTTTCATAAATTTTTTATTGTTTCCGAGATATCGCAATGACAAAATTTCAAATAGCCGTCATTTTAAAAATGGCTGATGAAAGATTTTTTTTGGCCAGCCATAAATGTAGATCTTAATGAGAGGAATATTTTTGCAACACAATGTTTTCATCAATTTTTTATCGTTTCGGAAATATCGCGATAACAAAATTTCAAATAGCCGCCATGTTAAAAATAGCCGACGAAAGATTTTTTTGGCCAGCCATAAATGTAGATCTAAATGAGAAGAGTATTTTTGCAACACAATATTTTTTATAAATTTTTTATCGTTTCCGAGGTATCGCGATAACAAAAATTTCAAATTGCCGCCATTTTGAGAATGGCCGACGAAAGATTTTTTTGGCCAGCCTTAGTGTAGATCTAAATGAGAGGAATATTTTTGAAACACAATATTTTCATATTTTTTCATGTTTTCCGAGATATCGCGATAACAAAATTTCAAATAGCCGCCATTTTGTAAATGGCCGACGAATTTTTTTCTGGCCAACCATAAATGTAGATCTTAATGAGAGGAGAATTTTTGCTACACAATGTTTTCATAATTTTTTTTATCTTTTCCGAGATATCGCGATACAAAATTTCGAATTGAAAAATGGCGGGCAAAAAATTTTTCAACCCCATATTTGTAATCAGGACCATGAAAGCTACCTGGAAACTCAATTTCATCGAAATCCGACAACTTTGAGAAATCGACTTTTATCGGGGCCAAATGCGTAACCAGGGTCGCGACCCCAAAAAAATTTACTAAAAATAGAATTATATTACATGGTGACCTGAGTCGAGTCAGGCCAATTGACGTTAAGTGTACTAAGTTTGGTTACGATTGGTCAAAGCACTTTGATAACATTGATGGCAGAACAGAAAAAAAGAAGACGAAGAAGAATCAAACGAAATACAATTAAGTCTTTCTACTGTAGTGGTAAAGACCTTAATAATCAGAAGAAATACAATAAGGTTTTTCACTTGTGGTGAAAGACCTTAATAATAATCAGAAGAAATACAATAAGGTCTTTCACTTGTGGCGAAAGACCTTAATAATCAGAAGAAATACAATAAGGTCTTTCACTTGTGACGAAAGACCTTAATTAAAAGGTCAATTGTTCAGAGAACAATTGCAAGGTCTTTCACCAATTTTCACCACGATTACATGTTAGAATTTGTTTTTATATTCTATTTTGGTAAAAAAAAAGTAACGTAAGCAACAGTTTTTTTACCAACCAATTTAGATCATAATGAGAGGAGTATTTTTGCAACATAATGTTTTCATAAATCTTTAATATTTTCCGAGATATCCCGATAACAAAATTCAAATGGCAGCCATTTTCATAATGGCAGAAGAAAAAAAAAATGTTTACCAACCATAAATGTAGATCTTAATGAGAGGAGTTTTTTGCAACCTAATGTTTTCATAAATCTTTAATGGTTTCCGAGATATTGCGATCACAAAATTCAAATGGCAGCCATTTTCAAAATAGCAGACGAAAAAATATTTTTATCAACCATGAATGTAGATCTTAATGAGAGGAGCAACACAATGTTTTCATAAATTGTTTATCGTTTCCAAGATATCGTGATAACTAAATTTTGAATGGCGGCCATTTTTAAAATCGCGGATGAAATTTTGTTTGGACCAACCACGAATGAAGATCCTACAGAGAGGAGTATTTTTCAGCACAATGTTTTCATAAATTTTTTTATCGTTTCCGAAATATAACAATAACAACATTTCGAATGGCGGCCATTTTCGAAATGGCGGACAAAATTTTTTTTTGACCAACCACAAATGAAGATCTTTAAGCGGGGAGTATTTTTGAAACACAATGTTTTCATAATTTTTTTTATCGTTTCCGAGATATCACGATAACAAAATTTCGAATGGCGGCAATTTTCTAAATGGCGGACGAAAAAATTTTTTTTGACCAACCATAAATGAAGATATTAAAGACAGGAGTATTTTTGCAACACAATGTTTTCATTAATTTTTTATGGTTTCCGAGATAGCGCGATAACAAAATTTCGAATGGCGGCCATTTTGAAAATGACGGACGAATTTTTTTTTTGACAAACCATAAATGAAGATCTTTAAAAAAGGAAAATTTTGCAACACAATGTTTTCATTAATTTTTTATCGTTGCCGAGATATCACGATAACAAAATTTCGAATGGCGGCAATTTTCTAAATGGCGGACGAATTTTTTTTTTTTTACCAAACCATAAATGAAGATCTTTAAAAGAGGAATATTTTGCAACACAATGTTTTCATAAATTTTTTATCGTTTCCGAGATATCGCGATAACCAAATTTCGAATGGTGGTAATTTTCAAAAAGGCGGATGAAATTTTTTTTGACCAACCATTAATGAAGAACTTAAAGAGAGGAGTATTTTTGTAACACATATTTTCATAAATTTTTTATCGTTTCCCAGATATCACGATAACAAATTTTCGAATGACCGCCATTTTTAAAATGGCGGACGAATTTTTCTTTTTGACCAACCGTAAATGAAGATCTTAATGAGAGGAGTATTTTTTGCTTCACAATGTTTTCATAAATTTTTTATCGTTTGTGAGATATTGCGATAACAAAATTTCGAATGACGGCCATTATGAAAATGGCGGGTGAAAAAAATTTTAACCACAGATTTGTAATCAGGACCATGAAGGCTACCTGGAAACCAAATTTTATCAAAATCGGATAACTTTAAGAAATTTGCATATTTAGGGATCAAAAACGCGTAACCGGGGTCGCGACCCAATTTTTTTTTTTTTTCGCAAAACGACACATCCAGAGGATGAATACAACATTTTCCACACATCAGAATTTTGATATCGGTTACGGTTGTTGAGCAAACATGATAACAAGGTTTTTGGTCTTCGGGGAGATAACTCCGTTACTAAAAATAGATCGGTTTCACAGGGTCAGTGGCTTCGACCCCTCACTTAGCCGAATGATATGACCAAGTATCGAATTGATATGTCGCGACACTTTAACTCTTCTGGTCGCGAAAAAAAAATAATTAGAAGAAATACAATAAGGTCTCTCACTTGTGGTGAAAGACCTTAGTATTCAGAAGAAATACAATAAGGTCTTTAAACTGTAGTGGGAAAGACCTTAATAAAAGGCGATATGGTGTCTCTTGAAATTGAAAAAAAAACACAAATATAATTCTATGAGAAAATTTATCATTGTCGTAGTCTAATGAATGTAAATTTAAAATAATTTGCACATTAATGGACATTTTTTCATTGTGTTTTACTGCAAATCGTCTCTTTTATGATGATGTCATTTAAGTTACATGCATTATAAGTAGCGTAGCCTTGTTCGGTTTTGTGCGTCATAAAACCGATTCAAGCCATTATTAATTTTGAAATACTTGTTTTAATTCAGGACCATTTTGGTTGATGTTTTTTTACGGTTGTGTCAATTTGTCCCTTAGATTTTGGCATTTGACATTTCTGCTTGGCAAATTACCAAAATATTTCTACTAAGTATTTAAATTAATGGACTCAAATGTAGTAAGCATCATCTCATGTCTGTCTAGGCAGCTTGCTGTCTTAAACTGAAAAATGAAATAAAAACAATATTCCAGTTTTAAGCTTAGAGTAATAGCGGCTAAAGCGCTCATATAGAGTCCTAAGGATAATCTGACGAACAGACAAATGCACGGACAGACGCAAACAGATAAATATTGAGTATTTAAGAGACAGTATCACTGGGAGTTTTTTTAAAAAACGTCTGATTTTGTTGTAGTCTAAACTTTGCCTTCGCTATTTGCAACAATAACCAATGTGAGAGGGTGGTAATCAAACAGTCTTTTAAGAATGAATTTCCTTGAACGCATCCAAAAGTATCATTTAATGCTAAGTTTAAATATTAAAAGTGCATTTTATATATTTCGTCATTTTTTATGTTAGTTTTGCAAATCAACACCGTAAACTATTTTTTCCAGAATCATAGAAGGAGTTAAAAGTAACAGTTGTTTTCCCGTTCAAATACTTCAAATACTAATCTTGCGGCGCTATGATTTTCTATAGTATGTTATGAAAGGCATAAATTTAATTTAAAGATTAGTAAAAAAAAAAAGGCCATTAGTGTTGTTACAGTGCTTCATCAAAAACATGATTTGTTTTTTCATTTATGAAAACACTGGATGAATTGATTGATTTACTGAAAAAGTCTCATTAAACTTGAAGTTTCTTATTATTTTAAGTCTGCCAAAAATAAAGCATCATCTTACGTTTTACATAAACATAATTTTTGAAGATGTATTGAGGTAAGATGTTTTTGTTCACAATATTATGAATGGGATAATTTTGAGATTTGGATGTCGAACTTTAAACATGTTTTCATATTGTTGTCTTTATATGAAAAATTATGAAATTTAATGAAAAAAATGTGGTAGCTTTGAACAGAAAAGCAAGCTCAGTTCAATGTTTGAATTCTGATTGAATATCATTGTTAGTTATTGTTGATACAAAGGTTTAACAACAATTAACATTCTTATTAGTGTTTTAGAAGACATTTGTAGTTAAACCAGACATTTCATATAGTGTCCGTTTATAAGTTGATTATTAGTTTTCAAGAAATCATGGTTTTAATGTTTTCATTGAATATGTTATGTCGCTTTCATTAAGGTCTTTCCCACTTTGGTGGAAAGACCTTCTTGTATTTCTTCTGATTATTTTTTTTTCTTCAAACATATGCAAGTCTTAAAAGATATCACCTTGATACTTGGTACCATTAATCAGGAATGGCCGTACTTGACCCTGTGAACCCGATCTATTTTTAGTAACATAGTAACATCACCAAACATTGTAAAACTTGTTAGCAGATAAACTCGGAAACAATAATAGATAGCTGATGAAGTGTAATTAGAACAATGTTTGTTAGGGCATGACAAAAATCCGTTACATTTGGTCCGAAATTTCCGATGGACCATTTTGGGGTTATGCCCCTTGCAAAATTTGATGCTTCTTTAACTATGAATTTCTCCCCAACCGGAAGTGATTGAGACCTGAGACCTACACCATTGTTCTTATTTCAACAGTAGCCATTTGAAAAGGTCAAGGTGAAAGGTCATCGATGACCTTTATTTTGACTTCTAGACTTGTTGTCGGATAAACTCGGAAACCGTAAGAGATAGCTGATGAAATATAATGGAGAAAATGTGTGTCTTGTTGAAACCTACATTTGTTACATGGGTCCAAAATCATTGGACCAGCCGTTTTGGGCCTATGGACCGAAAAACCGATTTCCGATGTCTAAATTTTGGTTTTTAGCCTATGGCTCAACTACCATTGAAGAAACAAACAATTATTCAATACAAAAAAATCTTCATGCAGACTTGATGTCCAAAATGACCTCAAGGTCAAATGTCAAAGTCACTTTGAAAAAAAAATGTATTTCACATTTGAGATTCTATAAATGAACATAGTAAGCTGAGAATGTAGGTTTTTTCCCATGAACCAATAGCGGGAACATTCTGACGCAACTTTGGGAAAGATCTCAATTGTTCTTCGAATGATTGACATACTAGTTTATTTAGCACTTTGAATTTATAAGATAAATTACGTCCTCGATCTTTTTCAACTACGATCAATAATTCTGAATAATTGACGCTACTTTCACATGTTTTGCAGAATTTCCCTTTTTATTATGTAAACCCGTGTGTCAATATAATAGCAAGATCCAGTTGGAATGTCTGAAGTCAGTTAACTTGGATTTACATGTATAAGTTGGTCAACATGATTTCATCGCATATGGTGAAAATTTAATTGATTACAGGGAAATATATGATAACATATAAAATATCTTAAATTTCTAAGGTACACATGTGGTAACGTTTAGCTCCTTGAATTACTTTTGCATGCTGTCAATCCTTATTTAATGACCAAAAGTGACCTCAACATGGATTCAAAGCGTCATCTGCCTCATCTTGATATATGCCAATAATACTATGTTCAGGAAAATTAAGACCGTACGGTGACCCCGAGATGCTTAGTTTTGGGTCGTATTAACCTGGAGTTGGGATGTTGTCTCCATGACATTTACCCCATTTCCCTTTTTTCATATAAAATTTGCCAGATTTAGAAATATTATGCGAGATATATATAAAAATACCAGGAAATACAAACATATAAAATAAACATAGAAATGAAGAACATTTGTTAAAACATACTGTTCTTTTGATTATAAGTGATATTAAGACATCGAAATTTCCTATTCTGAAAAACAAAACGAACCATTTTTCCTGCTTTTTTATTGATTCAATTTGATTTAATATTTACTGAACGAAAAAGAAACGCATAATTTTTAAATTGTCATTTTTATATGTAAATTTTATGCAATCGTTTAGTACTTGATAGGTAACGTACAAGACATTAAGGAGAATGATTTACTAGACATTTGAACAATTTTTTCTAACATGATATGCTGTATTAACCTCCTAGGCAAAAAGCATTTTTTTGCATGATCTTGCCTAAACCACGTGACAAAAATGAAAAAAGGTTGGATACATGTTGTCTACTAAAACATTTCACAAACCCATTTCATAATTCAACAGCTCTGAAGTGAGGGCAAATAAACTGTCGTTATATCTATTTGCATATTAACGCAACAAGACAACAGGAAGTAGCAACAATAATCGCAATTAATTGACGTCCACCAAAACAATGCAAAAGGGGTTTTCTCACAAAGTCAATGAACCATTGTATTTGTCGCCTACAGCGATCATACACTGTATAAATTCTCGCAACTCTTCATTCAATTTAGAAAAATTGACGTTCCGTTTGATGAAAAGTAATGATTTTTGGAGGGAATATTTTTTTTTTGGTTATTGTTCTTTATTGCGTCATTATTTGTTAATGGTTTTTATTTATTTAAATAAAGTATGAAATAAAATATGCTTTCCTATTTTTCAGTATATATACAGTGGCAGTAGTTTAATGAATGTATTTCACTCAACATAATGATACGCGATCTAGACATACAGTCATTACTATAGTTGCCAAAGCCAAACTAAATATAAGATATCAAAGGGCTATTCATTATTTCGGAGAAATTTTTATAAAAAGTATAAACATCACAAAATATATTTTCCAATCTGACAAAAACAACGACAGTAGAATAGCAAATGACTAAATACCGAAGTTACTGAGCAAAGGAACAATTCACAAAATTACATAAATCAGTCCAGAAACAAGGCAAAAGCAAGAACACCTCAGGGCGGAAGACCACACCGACAAAACAAACACCACCACAACTCTAAATACTAAAGCACTAACAGTGTAAACTCTAAAAAAAGACAGAGTCACATCAGGTGCTATGGAAAGGTTAGCATGTCCTGTTCTGTATACAGCACCTTTCACACTGTCAGTGATCGGAATTGGTAATGTAAAATCCAAGAAGACTTGAATCTTGCTGAAAATGTCCGTTTTCATTTCTAACACCGACATCTCATATCTATAAAGGACTTCGTGACGACGGCCAACGTCGTGACGACGGTCATGGAATTTCTAATCGGACGAAAGTATCAGTGGCTCAACATATCCTTGACTTGTGACAGTGCTTTTGCTTTTCCCACAAAGTCACTCTATGAACTACAAGCTCTACAGTAACGAATTAATTGTGAAATATACACTCCAATCCTTGGGACGTAGGTATATTGCTGCTGAGGAATGCAAAGTTCACAATTGGGATAAAAAGTTTTGCAACCGATCACCTAAGCAGAGTACGTGTTTAAGAAGACACAAAACAACGGCAGCAAAATACCGAGGGAACAAAGGAGTGACATTTACAAAAAAAGTCCAAAGACATGGCGAAAACGAGAACACAGAAAACAACGTCGCTAGACAGCCACAAAGCACCGAAACAAAAATACAACATTAAAAACCAAGGCACTCACAGTGTGAACTCACATGGAACTGACAGTGACATCAGGTGCTCTGAAAGGGTAAGTATCAGTCAAACCTGCCTCAGCGACCACCTGTATTAAGCAATAACCTGTCTTAAATGACCATAATGTCAATATTCCTTTGAAGTGCTTTTTATGTAAAATGAACCTGTATATAAAGATCACCTGTCTTATGTTACCATAATTTTGCTTTCCCTTGGGAGGTCACATAAGACAGGTTTGACTGTATGTCAAAAGAAAAGAAGAATTGTTATTGCAAATTTTCTCTAAAGTGATTGTATAATATTTTCTTTAAAGTCCATTAATGTTCACAATGTAGCTATCTATAGTTTCGACTCGATTTATCTTTTTGTCTCAAGGACTTCGGCTCTTGACAACTCTGTCCAGTAATTTTGTTTTTACTCTAATTTATTTAATACAGTGGGGTGCAGACATAACCTCTCTAAGTTAACTTTGAGCAGTCATAAAAGCTCCTCTTAGTTAGCTTAGAACAGGTATAAAGTCTGCTCTAGAACTGCTCTAAGTCTGCTCTAGAATCCTGACCGCTCTAACCAGTCATGGTCAAAGCTAGAATCCTGACCGTGCTTGTCAGAGCCCTGACTGCTCTGACCTGTTCTAGCCATGACTGGTCTGACCTATTCTAGCCATGACTGCTCTGACCTGTTTTAGCCATGACTGTTCTGACCCGTTCTAGCCATGACTGCTCTGACCTATTTTAGCAATGACAGCTTTAGCTGACCCGCTCTCTCGGACGTGCACTTGCAAGAAATATGAAAATTCTTATAAAAATTTCATATCGTTCAAATGAAGCGATTTACAGGTTAGCCAGAATTTTCGTCATTCAAAGCCGTGAGCTTACTCAAATTATAATAAAATACGCATTTTCTTATCATTTCCGACACAAAAAAAAATTAATTACAAACTTTAAAGCGGATTCAGGGGGTGGTACTCCCCGTTTTCTTTCTTTTGATTTCACTCGAAATTAAGGCAAACATTAATTGACAGAACGTTACAAAATTTTATACCGAAATGTTACGTAAATATAATACACTGTGTATAATAAAACTTGGACTATACGGGTTTTAATATATATATCAAAATAAATTAACGAAACCGAAACTGTAGATATTCTGTCTATCTGTATTTGTGTTCAATTTAATGAAAGAAATTTGTCTGGAACATATGACAAAGGGGACTTTTTCTTTTTCGATATAATATCAATGCCCGCAATAATGAAACTTCCTTTCATTTGACTGAAACATATAGCAAAGGAGAATTTTTCATTACTCTATATAATATCTATACCATCAATAATGAAAATTCCTGTAATTTGACTAAAAAATATGACAAAGGTACTTTTTTTTATTCGATACAATATAAATGCCCGCAATAATGAAACTTTTTGCAATTTGACTAAAAATATATTACAAAAGGGACTTTTTCTTTATTCGATACAATATCGATGCCCCGCAATGATAAAACTTTGTGCAATTTGAGTAAAACTATAAGAGAAAAGGGACTTTTTCTTTATTCGATACATCATCGATATCCGCAATTATAAAAGTTCTTGCAATTTGACTAAAAATATATGACAAAAGGGACTTTTTCTTTATTCGATACAATATTGCTCCCCGCAAGGATGAAACTTCTTGCAATTTGACTAAAAATATATGACAAAACGGACTTTTCTTTTTTCAATACAATATTGCTGTCCGCAAAGGTGAAACTTCTTGCAATTTGAGTAAAAATATAAGACAAAAAGGACTTTTCTAAATACAATATCCATGCCCGCAATAATGAAACTTCTTGCAATTTGACTAAAAATATATGACAAAAAGGTCTTTTTCTTTTTTCGATATAATATTGCTTCCCGCAGGGATGAAACTTCTTGCAATTTGAGTAAAAATATAAGACAAAGGGACTTTTTCTTATTTCGATACAATATCAATAGCCACAATGATGAAAGTTCTTGCAATTTGAGTAAAAATATAAGACAAAAGGGACTTTTTCTTATTTCGATACAATATCAATAGCCACAATGATGAAAGTTCTTGCAATTTGACTAAAAATATATGACAAAAAGGACTTTTCCTTTATTCGATATAATATCGCTTCCCGCAAGGATGAAACTTCTTGCAATTTGAGTAAAAATATAAGACAAAAGGGACTTTTTCTTATTTCGATACAATATCAATAGCCACAATGATGAGACTTCTTGCAATTTGAGTAAAAATATAAGACAAAAGGGACTTTTTCTTATTTCGATACAATTTCAATAGCCACAATGATGAAACTTCTTGCAATTTGAGTAAAAATATATGACAAAAGGGACTTTTTCTTTATTAATATAGAATATTACATGGGTAAATCCGTATTACATGTTGTATCAACCCGAGACGTCAATATGCCCGCAATGATGGAACTTCTTGCAGTTTGAGTAAAAATATATAACAAAAGGAACGTTTTCTTGATTCGATAAAATATCGATACACGCAATAACGAAAAAATATTGGAATTTGACTAAAAATCTCAGAAAAAAAACGGACTAAATCTTTATTCGATACAATATCGCTGCCCGCAATAATGAAACTTCTTGCAATTTGACTACAAATATATGATAAAAGAGACCTTTTCTTTATTCGATACAATATATATGCCCATAATGATGAAACTTTTTGCAATTTGAGTAAAAATATAAAACAAAAGGGACTTTTTCTTATTTCGATACAATATCAATAGCCATAATGATGAAACTTCTTGCAATTTGAGTAAAAATATATGACAAAAGGGACTTTTTCTTTATTAATATAGAATATTACATGGGTAAAAATATATGACAAAGGGAGTTTTTCTTTATAAGATATAATATGGATACCCGCAATGATGAAACTTCTTGCAATGTGACTAAAAATATAGGACAAAAGGACTTTTTCTTTATTTGATACAATATCTATGCCCGCAATGACGAAACTTCTTGCAATTGGAGTAAAAATATACGACATATTCTCGATTGGATGCAATATCGATACACGCAATAAAGAAACTTATTGGAATTTGACTGAAAATCTCAGAAAAAACGGACTAAATCTTTATTCTATACAATATTGCTGCCCGCAATAATGAAACTTCTTGCAATTTGACTACAAATATATGATAAAAGAGACTTTTTCTTTATTCGATACAATATCTATGCCCGCAATGATGAAACTTCTTGCAATTTGAGTAAAAAATATATGACAAAAGGAACTTTTTCTTTATTAGATACGGGATTAGATATAACATTGATGCCCGCAATAATGACACTTCTTGTAATTTGACTAAAAACATATAACTAGTCTCAGATATGTGAATTTATCTGTCCTTTTGCATTAATTTAGGTCATTTTTTTAAGTATCTTTGGATAAATTAGGTCTCAAATTTCAAGTGTACTCCTAATTTCGGTAGGAGTTTTGAACCATAAGACCCACCCCGTCAGTGTATCTTCAGTCAAGATTCATCCCGTTCGCAACCACCCTTAGTGAAAAGGTTACTGTACGGATATAATTTATCACTCGCGAAGCACAGGTTATAATAATCTTTTACGTCTATGTACTAAATTACTGTCTATTATTCAGTTTGGTGGCAATTTTAGGACCAGAACGGTCACGCTAAGAGCAGACTTGACAAGAACAGACTTGGTTAGAGCAGACTTTGGTAGAACGGTCATGGCTAGAACAGACTTGCTTAGAACAGATTTACGTAGAACGGTCATGGCTAGAACAGACCTAAGTACATTTTGTTTTGATAGCAGTCATGGCTAGAACAGACTTTACAAGAAAGGTCATGATTCTAGGACCAGAGCAGACCAGTCAGGATTCTAGGACTGCTCTAAGTCTGCTCCAAGTTAATTTCAAGTGAACTGTGATCTGTTCTCATGACTGCTTTCTAAGTTGGACGAGAGGTTATGTCTGCACCCCACTGTACATAAATAAAAAGCTGTGAAGTCTTTAAAAAAAGACAACCGGCTAAATAACTTTTTATGAATGACTAAACACACATTTTAACTGTAAAGATATGTCATTACCTTATTTTATTAAGCCCAACAAATCTTGTAAAGAAACGACCAGAATATCTTCTAAAAATTAAGTCTTAACAATTTTGATATTAAATAAAGAATTAATGTTCAAGAAACCGAAATGAATCGAGAGCAAGATTGCAGTCTTTTTTTTTTTTGGTGAAGCCTACAGTATCAGAGTACAATAAAATTCTAACTCGAGGATGCCTGCTATTTTTAATGTTTCATTTACAACGCTGTTTGATTTTTTTTAAATAAGCGGCTATACGATTTCTGCACTTCCGGTCTCCACTAAATATCAAATATAATTTTTCAAATTTTTGCGTCTACGATGTTTTTGGTTTCATGCCATTACTACATGTACCAGCAGACTATAAGTACTGGAAGGTATTTACCAACCCAGTTGTCTAGTATTTCGATCTATTCATTTGTTTATTTTTCAATATCTAAAATACAGAATTTGCAATATTTAAATTACAAAATAATTTTGCTATATTTAAATTACAAAATAAATTTGCAATATCTAAACTACAAAATATAAAACTTTGGATTATGTACCTGATGAAAAGCTCTGTCCTTAACAAATTTTGCTTTTGATTTTAGATCATTTTAATTAAGTGTCCCCCTGTCAGCTTTTGTGCACATTTCAATTTCTTGATTTCTAATTTTTCAATTTAATCTGCACTAAACAGACATTGAGCAAGGAATTCCACTCAAGCCGGTACTAGAGGCCGTGTTGAACGTGTTATGAGGTATGAGCATAGCTCATTGTTGAAGGCCTCATGGTGACTTTGAGATTAAGAACAACAAAAAAAGCGCTGTTTAGTTTCTTAGTTTAATCATGTTCTGTAGAGACTTTTTTTCCTCATATGCATTTACTCCATATACTTTCATTGTAAATATTAGTTGTGTAAATGGTCATAATTGACCATAATATAAAAAATAATAAAATAAAATCAGTAAGTTCCGTATTTTGTTATTTGCACTAGTGCACGCTAAGCAAATCATGACCGGATAAAATAGATACCTATGTTTCTCAAATGTCTCTTTAATGTTATAAACATTATTTTTGTCTTCATCACAGATAAGTTAATTGGATAATCAAACATGAAAAGTTTTAAGCCGGATAAATGATGTTCTCCATGAAACATGAAGATATTCGTGTTCAGAATACCGTCATCTGACTTCATGATTTTTATTAGATTATCAAAATCCCATGGTTTTTATTGGGTGAAAAAAATAATATCGATATTGTAGTAGGGGTATAGGTAGGGTTTCCAGATGAACTGTCGATGCCCATCTCCTTCACAAGGCAGCCAAGATAGTGTTTCTTACACACGAACAGTGTGTTGTTAGAAGCTTTGCCTGCAGGGACAATGACGTAATTTTCATGGAGGCTGGACAGAGTTCTTACTTCAAGGGGATCTTCAAATATACTGAGATTTCTGGATTTCATTGTTGTTTTTAAGCGCTGGATGCGATTTACAATTAATGATTTTATGGACCTGATCCAGTCGGACAATGTCTCAACGTCCTCTTTCTCTTTTTTTGCCCACTTCCTAGCATAGTCTTCAACTGCATCCATCAAAATCTTGAAATTGTACTTCCAGTTGATGTGCTGGGGCTCACGTAATTTGGGACCTTTGGACAAGATATCTCGTAGTTTGAGGTTGTCTACGATATCTAGGTCACCAGTTATAACGTGTCCAGCCGGACTATAATTGAATGGGGAAGAGGAGCAAGTACAATCAGGTGGTTTGGCTTTAAAGTCATCAATTTGGAAGTCACGCAATACCCGTTTGTAATTGAAAATGGAAGTTGCAATTGGTTTAGTATAGGAATATGAGATCAGTGGAACTGATTGATCATTAAAATAAGGAGGAATATTTGATGTGCCTGTTTTGCTGTGTAGAATGTTAGCAAGATTTGTAGCGTCCAAGCCTTTGTTGGCGAATTGAATTTTGATAAATGTTCGGTTTTTAGGTTTGTTGGCGGATGTGGTGACAGGCTTGAACAGTCGGTGGTTAGATATATCCAAAACAACTGCTGTTAATTTGTATTCTAGAGAACGGCTATCAGTTACGGATGATGCTAAGCATGTTTTGTGGAAGGAATGAAATTTTGAAAGTGGCAAGGAATACAGCTTGGTACGAATGTGATGAATACCTAGAGGAATGGTTATGAACGGAAGAAGACCATTAATTGAAATGTCTAGCAGACTTTGGGCAGTATAGTGCCTATGTCCAAAATTGACTACTTCCATCAAGTTTTCTGTAATAGTTTCCATTTGCTAGATATCGTAAAAATGATAAATAAAAAGAAATATTACTAATAAAAAGCATAGGTCCTTGATGATATTAGAAAGTTTTATATGAATATGTTTCTTTTTGTCAAATTCAAGATATCGCAAAATCTCTAAAAATCATGATTTTTCAAATATTCCATCATCTGAACCGCCAAGACTTACTATAATTTTTGCCACTTAATTTAGAGATTATTTTGTTTGGAAATTTGCAAAGATCAGATAGAAATTATGTAAGGAATTTAATAATATTATACACAAAATTTTACATATACAGGGCAAAGATAAATGGTGACCAAATCAATAATCATGCCTTGAGAAATTATTTGAAAGAAAACTTATTAATAGAACGATATATTTATTTTAAAATGAAGCCTCAAGATGTAGCAATAAACTGCTGGAACCCCTGGATACATATTCTTTCAGATTAATTAATTTTCAATATGTTTGATCTTTTTTTTTATCTTCTTTAATAAGAGTGTGCAAAAATGCTTGTAAGGTACAGGTGTGAATGTAGAAGCAATAGGATTTTTTTAAGTTATTGTACACATAGGAAAGGGACAGTGACATTCAGTGTACAGGAAACTGTCATGTAAATTAGTGTAAATTAATGTAAGCTATTGCAAAGGAATGGATGTGACTTTGTGTGTGTGTGTGTTTATACGTATATAGAATTATTTCTTTATATTTTATTGTTACTGTTCTTCAAGTCCTCCTATATGCTTTCCAATCCACACTACAACACGATTTTATGAAAAAAGCGTAGTGATTTTCTCTCAATTTCGGTTTTTTATGGTTTTTTTAATATTTTTTTAATCATATTTCTCTGTGAATTTTTGAAAGATGTCCATTGAAATATTTTTTCTTTCTCTGTCGTTGCAAAAACGTTCCCTATTTTGAAAAAAAAAACATTTACATTGCTTATAAAAATCAGTCTTGTAATCAACATGTACTCTTTGTCAATAATTTATATATACATGTGTTTTGCAAATAAAACATTATAAAAAAAAATTTTGTTTGGAATAGTTTGGAAATTTATATCTTTATTTTTTTAAATCATATAAATAAGGACTTTTCTTGAAAAATGATTTTAATTACCCCTACCCCAAAATTGGCTAAAGTCTGACTGAGATCAATGGTCAATTCTCGAAAACTACTGGCATATAATTTTCTTGATACACTTTTGGAATGTCGTTACTTAATGTAAATCAAAATAATTTTCTTGACCCATAAATGAAATAAAAAGGACAACAGGAAACATCTACAATGGCTGAAAATTATAATTACATGCCATAATCTGCTAAGGAACTATACAGAAAAAACGCAAATAAGACAAAAGACAAGCGTAAACAACGATAGGAACTCGGAACAGCCGGACTTTGTACCGGCACTAGCAAATACCAGCGATAGAGTTAAACCGGTTTATGGGTACCAAACCTCCCCTTTATCTCTCCCGTTTCCCTATAGTATGAAAACATAAAAATAAAACCAAATACAGGTAGACTACTAACTCCATGACCACAATCTTGAAAGGAGAGAATATGACAATACGTAATTTTGAAAGATGGGTCAAGGGGTGCTCGCCGCTTAACTGTCGGCTAGCTCAAGGAACCTAGTCTGCTGGTAAAGCACTGTCGCACCACGGTAGAAAACTCAAGCTCAAAACTTCCCGAAGGATTTCGTAAAGAATCATTAAAAATTTCAGTGTACATCGGCAGTATCAGTGAGAGTCCAGCATGTATGTAAAATTTTCAGGTCGTCAATATCCCTTATTACGTAAAGAATGTAAGTTACGTCCCAGCTTTTCTGGATTTTTAATCATTTTTGGGGATTTTTAAACAAACATAAGGCATGTTTTAAGAAATATTAATAAATAAAATTTAAGCGAAACTCAAACCTTAGAAGAAAAACATCTTTACAGATTATTCTGGTCAAAGACAATACTATCAAGTATTCATAAAAAAATCATTTTTATTCATCTTAAACAACCATTAACGCTTTGTTGTGTTTGATTTTAACATATTGTCAATTTTATCCCTGTTCATCCAATTACTGAATGTAGAGTCGGACGACGGAGTATGTTTAAATACAATTAGTTTCACGAAGAGAAATAAAACCTGTCATTTATAAGTAACTGTTCATTATATTGCATCGTCTTATTTGGTAAACATTAAGAGTTCTCGCTGAATCTCGAAGTCTAATGTTTAACACTTCCGACAGAAGAACAATGATAATCATTGACTTGACACGTTAGATTCTATATTTCTCACATTACTTGTACGAAATCAAGCTAATTTACTCCTTGATTTACAAAGTATATATTTTACTTATAAAAACTGTAATTTACACACTGTTATCACCAATCACAATGCGAATTCAAAGCAAACTATACACAAGCACACTCACAAAAATAATTGGAAGCAAAGTTGTACTAATATAAATAAAAGTCCTTTGAAGAAACATTAAATAATGTATCACAGATTATCAAACATCTTTAGAGTTATGTTTTGTCCTGTACTGGTACAGCATGTCCTATTTTGATAACACGTGATGTCGACGGTGGTTCTTTGATCAATATAACAATACTGGCTATATTTATAACAACGGAAGAAAAATACAAAGCACTAGCAAGTGATGCCATATAAAATCCAGTTGAAACACTATCTTTTCCAGGATAATTAGCATCATAAAATACTTGTAATAATAAGGACTCATATCTGGTTATATAAACATTCAAAGCGTATCCAAGAATGGCACCTGAAAAAAATAATAAAATTAGTCAGTTGATTCAATTTGTTTGGATTATGCAAAAAATGCATAACTAATTTAGTACTAAAAAGGTTGATTTTTTGTTACAAAACTGATTGTTGAAAATGTATGCTTGCTATGGAGTTTGTTCCATGTCCAATCTGGTTGAAATATAAAAAAACAAGAAACTGTTTGTGTAAAGGAAACGAAAAGGGCCCTGAACGTCTTGTTCAAGTAAAAAACATTCCGGATACATAAATTACATTTTTTTTATTATTGTTGCACATGATGTTCACACTGCTTGTGCTTTAGTTTTTATGGTTGTATTTGTAGTGTTTTGAGTTTGTGTAGTGTCTTTGGTTTTCCGTCTTCCGGCGTTCTTACTTTTGCCTTGTC
This sequence comes from Modiolus philippinarum, assembly GCA_002080025.1. Classification (NCBI taxonomy): domain Eukaryota; kingdom Metazoa; phylum Mollusca; class Bivalvia; order Mytilida; family Modiolidae; genus Modiolus; species Modiolus philippinarum. The sequence goes on along the minus strand of MJUU01010120.1, from coordinate 105,366 downwards.
TCTGGACAGTGATTTATGTAATATTAATCTTTGTTCCTTCGGTATTCTACTGCCATTGTTTTTTTTTTTATTCCAATATCTGACGTTTTAACAATCATTTGAATACCATAGTCCTAAAATGTTTATTTTGGCGGTACGGAAATATTTTTAAGAATTTCCGAGAAGGTCAATCTTGACTTGGAATCAAATTTACAAAATGCAAGCCTTGCTAGATTTCAGTGCCATTACTCTGGATTTCTTGTCGTCAATTGTTCGATTGGCAAGGCTTTAAATTCAATAAGGATCCAATTATTTGCATATTTTAGACGAATTGTCAAAGCAGTTCACATTGATTCGTGAGCAAATTTGATTAAATATAAATACTTTTAATCTATTTAAGTATGAGAATGGGGTAATAACAAATTTTTTACCGAGGCCATGAGACCAAAAGACAAATCAGTTTCAATCCACTGGAAAAATGTCGACTGCAATGGTCTTAAATTGGTAAAGGCATTTCAAAAAATGTTTTTAAATCGGTTTAATGGCATTTTTAGCATCCTTTTCCATTGCAGTAGTGTCCGGTATCAACTCAACAGCTATTTCTTTTGAAAGTTCGCAGACAGTTAAAGAAATGATCACCCCATTTCTTAATAATAAAGAATTTTGAATCAATAATTCGGACCGAAACTTCATTTTTTTTTTCCAGCAGGGACTGATATCTATTGAAGAACTTTTTCAATGGTCGTATGAGACGGTATTTTATGAACGTGACTAATGAGGTGGTCACGAATTAAACTATGTTTAATGAGAAAGTCTAGCTCGCTCGTAACGAATCAACTGTGAAACATTTATTTAGTGTTACCTGCAACCGTTGACAGGACACCAGACACTATTCTTGAAATAATCAGCAACTTTACCATTCGCTTAAGTGGCGGGATTAAACCAAATATAAGAAGTGTGACAAGTGATATCGTCCCTGGTCCAATGGATGACATAACAAGTATCCTCACCAGAGGTCGCCAGTGTTCTAAAATTATAAATGTTATCAGTAAATGGTAAATGACATTGTTTTCCATATAATAAATCGTTGAAGAGTGAAAAATTCTCCGTGAATGTTTTTTTTTTTTTTTAACATTCAATGAAATAGGATTATTATTTGTGAACAAATATACATGAACAAGAAAAGTCATATATATGCGCAGTTTGAAATTTAGATTGTACACTATTTCAAAAGCTCTTCAAAAATTTAACGTGGTACTGCGTGAGGGTAACACGCACCATGGATTTTTAATTGGCTTTGTCAAAGGGTTAGAAAATGACATTAACCAATCAGCCACTAACAAGATCTTTCAAAACAATATATGCCTCACTGAAATTGTTGCGGGTGTCATTAGCGGGTCAGAACATGTTTATCCTTCCGGAGCACCTGATGTCATTCCCCGTTTTGATGGGAGTTCACATTATGAACGCCTTACTTCTTAATCTCGTCTTTTTTCCATGCCTTGAGGCCGTCTCACGACCTTGGTTTGTCTTTGTTTTTCCCAGTTGCCGTTTTTGCCATGTCGTTTGACTTTGATTTTTGTGATCAAAGCTTCTTTTGTTCCTTCGGTGAACTACTACTTCTACAGAAAGGGTTTTTTGATAAATCGTGATAAAAACAAATTCAAAGAACTGAACTCGTAGGTTCATCAAAATGAATATCATGAAATCATCAAACAAAATGTTTTTGTTCTTTAGAAAAAAAACAATATTACGCTTTTGATAGGATAAAACGGAAAAGTCCGAAAATTTGACCGAAATACAGAATTGGGGACATGAAAATATGATATAAAAAGTAATTATTGTTGCTTCGTGATTTTATAGTTTTATTATTGTTTCGACAAAAGCTATAATGATAATTATACTTAATCTATGAAATTTATAAATGTTTAGACTATAAATCTATTTGATGGGATACTCAAACCACAAGTTCCAACAGATCAGCTATTTATAGGTCCATATATCGTCATATTACAAAATTATGCTCTCCAATGCTAAAAGAAATTAAACTTATGGAACACAGAAACTTAAAAGCAAAAACGAATGAAAAAAATGCCTTCTCTCTGGGCTTTGACTTATGTTATCTCCTTCTGCTTTGTTCCTTCAGTATTCTACTGCCGTAGTTTCATAGTACACAATCTATCATCTGCATTCATTCATTAATGCCATGCCTCTTTACTGTTTTGTAATAAGTCATTTCGCTATCGATAAAATAACTACACACGATACGGCACCTGAATTCAATGACTTATATTTTTGTTTGCAATAATTCATATGACGTGTAAATTTCACAACTAATTCGCTATTGCCGTGCCTGTAGTATGAACAGCGAATTGTCAGCTGAGCGAAATTATTGTCTCAAAAACTTTTACATCAACGGTATGTTTAGTCATCGCTTCAATTGTCACTACAGAAATTTTGCTGTTGTCACCACGATTTGACAGACCGTTCCATTTCACACATGAGAATAGGTATCTTTGGATAGATCTAGAGTTTATTACCTGACTGACTAACACCGACTGTGACAAAACAGGACTTTTCACACTGGCAGCGTGAAGGTTGCCACGCGTGGAGCAGATCATGCTTACCCTTCCGGAGCACCTGATGACACCTCAGTTTTTGTAGGGGTTCACACTGCTAGTGCTTTAATTTTATTGGCGTTCTTGTTCATTTTTGTTTTGTTTTGTCTTTGTCATACTGTCTCAATTCATGTTGGATAACAAAATACCGACGTTACTGTTAATTTATTTTCTGCATATGCGCATTTAGACAACTTATGTCTCATCAGTGCAGATCAAACAAATCATTTGGAAGTCCATTAACCGAAAAACCGTAAAAGCTGATAGATTACAAAATGAATTACCGTGAATTTGGATCTATGATTTAAGAATTTCCCCTTTCCAGGTTAAGCAAACGGAACAACGCTTGTGTTGTTATTCTGATCATAGTTTTGAAGTCACCTTCAGTCATTCTAAAAAATCAATATAGTTTAAAACAGCAAGCCTCATTCTAAGTTCAAATTGGTCTCTGTCACTGGCTTGTGTGGAATTAATTTGCTAGATGTCGCTACATATACAGTTTATATTTCTAGTACATTTTATCTTATTTTGCAATTAGCTGTGATATCAAAGAATATACAGAATAGATAGAATATCAAAATAACAATTTAGAAGTAAATCTGGTTTCAACTCATGTCAGTTTCGACATCTTATTTGTCAGTTTTCCAAAACATTGGAAACACAAGTAATCACAATGTTTAAAAGCATGAAGAGTAGAAACAACACTAGGGTCCTACACAAACTGTAACAGTAACACCATATTCGTCAAGGGAAAATTTTATTCAAGAGTTGAATTTTAGTTAACTTCAAATTTCAAAATTTGATAGATTTTAATTTCATAACAACGGTAGCAGAAGATCAAAGGAACAAAGCACAATAATATTAGTCCAGAAACCACTTAAATACGAGAACGACAGAAAACTAATGCAAAATACACCTACAAATACACACACACCACAAATTCTACAGTTAACACTTATAAACTAACTGGCAATTAAAACAAAAACAAAAACAAAATAAAGAACAGCGTGACAACAAGTTTTCCTGAAAGGTAAGTTTATCTGCCCTTTATACAGCATACAGGTGAAAAAGAAAGGAAATGGGGTAAATGTCAAGGATACAACATCCCATATCCAGGTTTAAACGACCAAAAACAAAGCATCTAGGGGTCACCGTACGGTTTTCAACACAATGAGGAACCTCACACCATATAGCGAGCCCTAAATGGCCCCAAAAATGCAAAAAAGTTAATAAATTAATGGAAACAAAGCACATTCAATAACCGAAATATCAAGAAACTACAAATGTCGGTTTTCAGGGTAAGTGTCGTACATCAAGATTGAAATAATAATACCAAATAAGCAATGATGGAAAAAAGAGTTAACGTGTAACAGTTTATATTATCCACCATGAAATAAATTCCAAAGGTACAAATTTCATAGCTCGCCCGGTGAAATAATCTCCAGCAAGAAAGTATTTACTGCTCACCTGATAAAATAAACTCCGGACGGAATATAACTCATAGATATATCAATAATATTAATTCCATTTTGATTATATTTCGTAGGATACTATTTTGGCTTACAATTGAACAACTCTTTCATTGTTGATTTTTATCTTGAAGTCACCAATATAAAAAAGAAAGTGAATGCGGTTAATTGCAAGGAGACAAATTCCACCTCCAGGTTAAAACGACCAACATCTAGTCCTAAATGGCCCAAAAAAGTTTTAAAAAAGTGAATAATAAATGGAAACAAACCCGATCAATAACCCAAATATCATTGAGGTTCATCTTCAGAATCCAGCTTAGACATTCGTCCAATGACAGTAACAATCAAAACACCGATGGTACAGTGATTTTTACTAATATATATATATATATTCGTTTCGACCAATTCAGTACTGATTAAAGTATTTTAATTTATGGATGCAATGTTTCAAAACATATTAGCTGATTAATAGGAAGAAATTTAAGCTACACTTTCTTGTCCATGCTCACTTTTTGCTTGCGTTCTTTTAATAGTATTTAAAAAATATTTAAAATATTTGATGATGACAAAAATTTCATTTCGACAATAATGAGAAAAAATTAACGAGCAGACGATTGATGTGGTAAATCGGCACAAGTTGTAATTTTTTTTTCAAATTCACATATTTTCCAGTTTTTGGCGACAACCAACGCAGAAATAGGTCTCCAATCAAATTAGGTTTATAGATATCTGTGTTCTGTCTTTTATATACCATGGGTTCATCAATCATGATAGATAAAGATTATTATGTCAACTTGTTGTGATCAGTTCATGTTTTAGATAAGGTTATATACTAAGAATCACAATTGTCTGTTTATCATATCCGTATAAGGAAGATAATTCAACGTGTAAGTCATATCTGGCATTATTACACCTCGGTACACCTCGGTAAATAACTGCTATAGAAAATTGTATTAAGATAAATAGAAAATAGTATGGGTTTAATTTCATTAGTCTTTTTTTTTTCTTTTTTTTTTTCAAATAGTCAATACAACTATATCTGCACCGTGATGCAAAATAAAAGATAACTCACAATTACATGTCACAATTCACACGAAAAACACCAACACATAGACAAAAGACAAACGTAAGGAACGTTTAGAACTCAGAATAGTTGGACTTGGTACCGGCACTAACAATATAATTCAACTTTCCCTATTATGTATCTTTAAAAAATAAATAATTCAAGGACAATGGCAACATCGAAAAAAAAACAAAAAAAAGCAAAGATATGAGTACGGCACAGAAAAGAAAAATGAACACACACACATAAACAACTCGGGCTCAAATGAAAACCAATGGCGAGAGCAGGTGCACCGTAGAGTATCGTTTCACTTTGGGAATAGTCTTTATTAATTTTTTCATAGGGCGATAGTTCGCCCCCAAGTGAGTTCACTAAAACATATATAGAGATATGCTATTTCATGCGTGATTAAGAATTCGTATCTTGTGTATTTTGACGTGTGAAAGAGATACGATATATTTGGTTGCAGCGACTTTATCAGATGACAATTTCTCCTGACGATACAGTTTATTTTTACGTATTAAAATACCATTCTCCTCACCTTTTGTTCCAGTAAGTACAGTGATACTTACATTTTGGCTATAAAAAACAAGACAAAGTTATGGTTCCTTTCACATTAACAATTTCCCTCATCTTTACGTTGGCATTTGGCTACTGTTTCTGGGAAATCATCCATTGTTTTTCCCCTTAGGGACCGACCATTTAACATGAAAGGGGGGTGCTTTGTTTTGTTTT